>CAKNXH010060147.1:32198-72828 GCA_932178445.1 Andricus quercusramuli
GTGCCTTTCCGCCCCCACGAGGCGTTGGAAAAGGGGTAGGGGTGTTAGCTTACATTATTTTTGTGACCTGTCACAGGGGTGCCTTCTCGCCCCACGAGGTGTTGGAAAAGAGGTAGGGGTGTTACCTTACATTATTTCTGTGACCTGTCACAAAGGTGCCTTTCCACCCCCGAAGGCGTTGGAAAAGGGGTAGGGGTATTACCTTGAATTATTTTTGTGACCTGTCACTGGGGTGCCTTTCCGCCCCCACGAGGCGTTGGAAAAGGGGAAGGGGTGTTACCTTACATTATTTTTGTGACCTGTCACAGGGGTGCCTTCCCGCCCCACGAGGTGTTGGAAAAGGGGTAGGGGTGTTACCTTACATTATTTTTGTGACCTGTCACAAGGGTGCCTTTCCGCCCCCACGAGGCGTTGGAAAAGGGGTAGGGGTGTTACCTTGAATCATTTTTGTGACCTGTCACAGGGGTGCCTTTCCGCCCCCACGAGGCGTTGGAAAAGGGGTAGGGGTGTTACCTCACATTATTTTTGTAACCTGTCACAAGGATGCCTTCCCGCCCCCACGAGGCGTTAGAGAAGGGGTAGAGGTGTTACCTTACATCATTTTTGTGACCTGTCACAAGGTGCCTTCCCGCCCCCATGAGGCGTTGGAAAAGGGGTAGGGGTGTTACCTTACATTATTTTTGTGACCTGTCACAGGGGTGCCTTCCCGCCCCACGAGGTGTTGGAAAAGGGATAGGGGTGTTACCTTACATTATTTTTGTGACCTGTCACAGGGGTGCCTTTCTGCCTCCACGAAGCGTTGAAAAAGGGGTAGGGGTGTTACCTTACATTATTTTTGTGACCTGTCACAGGGGTGCCTTTCCGCCTCCACGAGGCGTTGGGAAAGGGGTAGGGGTGTTAAGGCCAGTTTAGGCCGGCACACAGAACAGCTGATCTATATGTCACGTGATCGTTAACCAACGCGCAATAACACGCAAAATAGAACGAAAACCCGAATAAAGATGCAGTGCTCTCAATTCGGCTCCCCAACTGTACTGCGCATGCGTCGCATCGGCAGTCTCATTGGCAGTAAATAACGCGCTTTTTTGGAATTATTAAATGTTTAAATAAATTTTTTATGATAAATCATCATTGTAGAATTAATTAAATTAATTTTTTGATCATAAAAAAGTGTTTTAGAGTGCGAGAGCGAATAATTATTGGATTTTACTCTTTACAAATGAATGATTGATTCTAAATACAAAGGCAACAAGTGTATCTAGTCTAGTGTCTAGATCACATCGAAGGAAGGTCCAATCAGAGCGCGGAAATCATAGGAAAGTTTCGAACGAACTTGAGACTGCGGTGACACAGTGCAAATACATAACATAATTTGGATACGTTAAAGCTTAAAGGACTGCACTTTATAAAATATAACCTAACTCTTAGTTTTATCCGTTTTTTAACATTTATTTTTAATTAGGGATGAATAGCAGTTTTGTTAATCTTCGGCTTACTCAAAAGGAAAGAAATAAAAAAAATACATAATTGTCGGGACGACTAGCCAAATGTTGAAAACGGGCTAGTCATCCCGAATTTCGGGACGACGAGACACTTCGATATAAAATATCAGAAAAAATAGTTCGAAGCAAGTGGATTTGTAGTTACATAGCAAAAAATGATTCAAATAGTCTTTGCCCTACCTAAGTGACCTTGAAATTTCAAAATATCGAACAAAATCTACTTTTTCGCTATTTTCTTAGATTTACGGCAATTTTTTCGACTATTTGACCATGAAATGTCTGATATACGTGAAGAATAATGCATTTAGAATATGTTACACCAATATTATATGAAGAATGTCGATGTTAAAATCATTTTTATTGATTTTGGCTTACAAGAAAATATCTAAAAGTGATATATTGCTCTTTATTTGACAACAAAATTAATTTTCTGTGTCTAAATAAGGTAAAAATGTTTTCAAGTGTACCTAGATTTACACTTGTTCAGTGAGGAGGTAGCTTGAATAATTCTTATCCTACCAGAATAACGTAGAGGATAAAAAAAAAACAGAATTCCATTTTTTCGCTATTTCCTTAAAGTTATATGACTTATCAACCATGTGACCATCATACCATCAAATTGAATTCTGAGTTTTTTTATATCCTCTACGAGTCTACGTTCTTCTGGCCGGATAAAAATTATTTAAATTACCTCCTAACTGTACAAGTGTAAATCTAGGTACACTTGAAAACATTTTTACCTTATTTGGATACCGAAAATTAATTTTGTTGTGAAACAAAGAGCAATATATATCACTTTTAGATATCTTCTTGCAATCCAAAATTAATAAAAACGATTTTAATATCGACATTCTGCATATATTGTTGGTGCAACATATTGAAAAAACAGTATTCTCAACGTATATCAGACATTAAATGGTTAAACAGTCGAAAAAATTGCCGTAACTCTAAGAAAATAGCGAAAAAGTCGATTTTTTCGATATTTTGAAATTTCGAGGTCACTCAGGTAGAGTAAAAAATATTTGAATCATTTTTTTGCTATGTAAGTACAAACGCACTTGCTTCGAACTATTTTTTCTGATAATTTATATACCGAAAATTAATTTTATTGTCAAATAAAGAGAAATATATTACTTTAAAATATTTTCTTGTAGTTCAAAGTCAATGAATATTATTTTAATGTCAACATTCCTTATATATTATTGTTGCAACGTATTGAAAATATATTCTGAGAAACTTATATCACACATTATATGGTCAAATAGTCGAGGAATTTACCAGGAGTCTGAGAAAATAGCGAAAAAGTCGACTTTTTTCGATTTTTTGAAACTTCAAAGTCAATCAGGGAGGGTAAAAAATATTTTAATGGAATTATCGCCATACAGGTATAAATCGACTGGATTTGAACTATTTTTATTGGTAATTTAAATCTGAAAAAAAAATTTCTTCAAATTTGAAGAAGTGCTTCGTTTTTTGTGATTTTTAGCTATATCTACGATGCGGAGACAGAAGGATTTTTTTATGAAACTTTCGCCCTAATGTACACTTCAATTAAAAAATTATCAGTTTCTAATATTTCCTTTTAAAATTAATATTTATATATTTTTTAACTCTTCCAATTTTATATTGGATAACGACTTCTGTGTCCGGTTTTTCACAATTTCAACATGCGTTAAAATGTTTTTGCTTAAAGTTTTGTTTAAAGAATGTTTATTATTAATGAACTAGTTTTCAGCACTTAAAACCTGTGCCTCTTATATAGTTATATTCATGATATGATATATTACTTTTTTATTTTGTACTTAATTTATAAGTAATTTACTTCAGTACTTCAGTATTATGCAGATGCGTTTCATTATTGTAAGTTAACAAACAAAAAACTTTCACTACTCCGGGTAGAATATTCTAGTTTTCAACAGAACAGAGGAAGAAATGAAAGATTTTAGAGAAAAGGGGAAAAAGGGGAATTTGAAAAAAGGAGAAATGCAGGGACTAGGCAAAATACTGGGAAGAATAACGTGATCCCTGCTATCTTGGAAATGGCTTCCAATCAAAATGTCGATTTCTTATATATTTCATAACTTATAACATCCTCATAAAAAAGTGTGATAAAATATTCTTCAATTTGATGTCATACTTTGTTTGTAAAACAAGTTTCTCAAGAAGCCTTGTCTTTTCAGATTATTGTTGAAATTGTTGTAGCAAAAAGCAGCAAAAAGCATACTTAACATGGTTAAAGGAAAAATTGCACTTTTACATTTGTTTGTGTTCTTTTCAGCTTTTATATTGAACTAAGTAAGAACTAACAGACAAAATCCATCAGCTATATGTACCAAATAACCCCTTCACCCTGGAATTTTTCCAGAGAAAATTTAGTTATTCGTACCGAAATTTCGAAAAATGAAATGTGGAAACTATATTATTAATTTTTACCAAATTTACATACCTTGTATAAAAACACTTTTCCAAATTAAATACACAATACACCCTTCAACGAGACCAATACGCACACTCTCGGCGCATGCAAACGCTATGCGTAGTGTCCGTGCTATAGTTTTGACCACGGAGTAATAATAAGGCGACCGATCATACTGTAGAATGCGCCACGAGTTTTGACTGCGGTAATATTGTCGAGCTCAGACGTTTCTAGTCAGCACATCATGGCCATTCGGTCCTGCGCACTGTGATCTGCTATCTCCTTTTCTCTCGTGAGAAGTGTGCGATTGAGCGCCGTGTTTAATGACAGCTGAAAACTGAGGTTACATTTCCGTGAATATTATTAATATTTAAGTGAACACTTTTGAAATTAGAAGTTAAATTATTTTAATTTTATGTCTTTATAAATTAATGGCTTAAAGTCACTTCAAATTCTCGCAGTAATCTGAAATAAAATTTTTAATTATCGTGAAATTTTTGGAAATCCTTAAAAAGCTTTAAAATTCTATTTCAGAATCTTCGAAAGCTACATTTTATATTACATTTTTTAAAATATTTTCAAATTTGAAATTATCTCTAAAATTTATTCATAACTTCTAGATATTTTTTTAAATGATTCAGATTAATTCTGCAACTTTTAATTAATCTTGCAAAATAAACAAAATAGCCTTAAAATCTTCCAGATTAATTTTTGTATGATTCGGAAAATCTTTATAAATATTCTCTTAAAATTGATTTGTCAAAATAAAAAATCATTTTCAATTTTTCGAGGCATCTAAATAATTTTTCTCGTTCTTGTGAAAATTTTGAAAATGCTCAAAAAGCTCCTAAAATTTCACAGTAAAAAGAAAACCTTAAAGTCCGCCCATATAGCCGCGTAATTTAAGGTGTGATCAAAAGAAGAACACAACGGCGGAAAGTCAGCATGTGCTGGAAAACTTAAAGTCCGCACGCTTTGCTGAAAATAGTGCGCCATCTTTTGTTCGCAAAGTAAGATCTATCATGCGGAGATTCAGGTAGTCATGGCAGACAGTACGTCGATCGAGATAAATTTACGTCTTGCGTGGACTGAATTTAAAAAAGTAAATGCACGTAAATTAAGGATACTTTGTATATTTAAATTTTTGACAGGTATATAAATAATTTTCATAAAAATAATATACGAGCTCACAATAAAATATTCATTTCCATAATTAGCATAACTGTAGACATAATACAAGATTGAATATAAAAGCTTACGACCGAATCAATTTCAAATCAGACAGGGTTCTACGCATGAAATCGTAGAATCTCTCTGGGTTGAAGTATGTTGTATTTTAGAGGAAATTAGACGATACTTATTTTTCCGATTTGCAAACAAAAAAAATTTCTAAGAAGTTATGCGTATTTGAATTTTGTGCTTTGTTTTTAAAAAACCCGATTTTTTTCAAACCTCTATAACTTTTAACATAATTGAGATATTTATTGTTTTTTTATTCCAATAGCGTTTATCGTCTTCCTCCATAATCCGCCAAAAAAATTAAAAAAAAGGTTCAAAATTAACAAAATGACAGCGTTTCATGCTGGCTAAATAACTTTTGTTTGCACTTCTGAAAAAGTTCTAAGAAAAATGTCTCTTGTTCTTTTGCAATATCTTTTATCGTTTACGAGAAAAATTAAAAAATTACATTTGCAGGGAAAAAATCTCCTGTCCTCAAAAAGAGTGTAGCCAGCATGATTCTGATGAAATGCCTTCTGAGCAGAAACTATTCAAAAATGTTTGAAACAATACAAAAGGTGGAGTTTTCCAGACAATTTTTTTTCATATTCAGAGGTTTGATGAAAAAATGTTTTTTTTTAAAGCACAAAGTTCAAATACGCATAACTTCCTATGAATTTTTTTTCGAATCGGAAAAATACGCATGACCTAATTTCCTCTTTAAAAAAAAACACATATTTCGTCCGCGAGAGGTTCTGCAATTTCAAGTCTAGAACCCTGTTTGATTTTTAATGGATTTGGCCTAGATAACTATTGTTGATTCCTTTCCATATGGAATTTATATAAGTAGGAAATTTACTTATGCGACTTACATACGATAATATTATATATGCTTTTTGTGATGATCCTCAACATGCGGAATATTAAAATAAAAAATTTCCCCACAATAATAAAACGTGAATACTTGTCATTGTTGAACTCAACTTAAACATATTAGGGAGGATCAAAAATAAAAAATTCCGCAATTCAAAACGCTAAAATACAAAAAAGTACATCGTATTGGAACCCTAAAAAAGTATAATTAATTTGGAATGAGTAAATATGCAGTTCATTTACCCACAGTAGAAAAAAAATGTATAAAAATTTTCTTTTTTGCAGAATTTTTAAGTTTTCTTTAGTTTCATTTTTTTTTTTTTTTTGCATTTCTGATGGCCAAATGAGTCTTTCCAATTTTCTAGGGATTGTAATCAATTATTTTCTAAGAGATAATTCCTATTTAATTCACCCCTGTTTTTGGGGAAAAAATTTAACACCCGTGTAAATAGGAGAAGAATTGTAAATATACTTGAAAACTTTTCAGTGACAAAAATGCACTTGTAAGAAGATCGCCAAGACCCAGTAACCGAAGTTGGAAATACAGCAAATTCAATCAAATTTATTTTGGTATTCAATAAAATTATATTTATAGTTTGTGGTTTAAAAACTTTCTGAGCATATGTGGGGCTTTTAGCATAGAAATGTATTAGAAAAGAATTTACCAGATCCAGGTATTAAAATGGGAATTACAGCAAATTTTCGGAAGAATTTTTTAAATGTATTTCGATATGCTGAAAAAGCTTACACATGCGCAGGAATTTTTTTAAACCATAATTTATAAAAATAATTACAATTACTAACAAAATCCGAAGAAGGAAAATCGGTGTATTACCAATTACGAGTCTGGGGTCTTGAAAATTTTTTTCAAATCGCGTTATT
The DNA here is from genome assembly GCA_932178445.1 of Andricus quercusramuli. NCBI lineage: Eukaryota > Metazoa > Arthropoda > Insecta > Hymenoptera > Cynipidae > Andricus > Andricus quercusramuli. The sequence continues at coordinate 39,090 of CAKNXH010060147.1, forward strand.
GTTACAGAAGAGTTATAAAGCAACCGAAAAAATTATTTTTTTCATTCATGCAGATGCTTGGAATTTTTTCCGAAAACAGGGGTGAATTAAATAAGAATGATCTCTTCTGAAATGATTGATTAAAATCCGAGAAAGAATGGAAAGATCAAGAGAATCTAAATAACAATTTCTAGCTCCTCTAGGAGATTAACAACAGTTCTTAATTTTTTATAACTATTCTCCGCCTTTGCCCCAAATAACACAGCCGCAATAAAAGTGAAGGCGAGCTTCGCCTCTGGAGCGTAAGCGACGTTAAAAACCCAATATAACGCGTACAGATATAATAGCCCATCCATAGGCTCGCTAGAAAACATCGCCTTCATGTCCACGTAAATGGACACATTCAAGTTGGGCCTATCTGCCGAACCGATGGCAATAAGACGGGGTGTGTCGACTGCGTCCGGTATTGTCTTAGATAAGACAGTCTTTTCCTACAATATGGAAACAAGTTTGAGTTATTTATAATTTTTAGTCTTCAGCCATCAGATTATACCTTTTGGTTTACAATCTTATACAGTATAATTTCTGAATTAAAAAACCAAACAACAAAATTTGTTATACTTTACCGGAAAAATGTCTAAAATATTGCTAGCCCTGCTCCGCTCTTCAATATTATTCTGCTGTCCTTTCGATTTCTTGCTTCCTTTGGCCCTCTGGTTAGAAGTAAAGTGTTCTGCGATGCGAAGTAATACCTCCACAGTTTCTTCATTTCGTGTTTTATTATTTTCTTTGCTAATGTCTTGTGACAGATAATTTAATAACGCTGGTAATGTACGGATCCACCGTTCTCGAAGCTCGCTCATTGAAACGCCCATCAAGATTTCAAATTCAATTAGCATCTAAAAAAAATGAATCTGCAAGTTTTTTCCTGCCAATTTGTGAAATATTTGTCACATTAAAATATTATGAGCGTGTCTACTCAAAACCTGGAAAAAAATTCCCTGACAATTCCAGGTTTTTTCCAGGTATCATTTTTCATAGTTTTCATAGTCATTTTTCGAATTTTTTTAAACAATCGACTTAGGGCATGTGTACAATTTCACGAGTTTGTTATAAATAATGTTTTCTTCATTCTTTCTGAATATCTAAATGTGTAAAAATAGTACTAATTAATATTTGAAATTAAATAACTGTTTTTTTTTCATTTGCGAAAGTAACTTTATTAAAGGATGAGTAATTTCTTAATGGTAAAAGTTTCTAGGGATTCAATTAATATGTTCAATTTAGAAAGGGTTGAAATAGTCCACGGATTTAAACAATAATTAAGACAAATTTTCATTTTATCTTCCAAAACTTCAAATTCAATCAAATTTTCAGCCAAAAGAGTTAATTATCAACTAAGATAAAAAAGAATTTTCAACAAAATAGTTAAATTTTCAACTACTGTGATGAATCTTCAACAGAAATATTTAAATTTTTAAGCAAAATAAATGAATTTTCATATAAGAAGATAAATTCTCAACCAAAAATTGAGTAGTTACATTTTCAGTTAGAAAATTTATTTTCAACCAAAAAAAAAAAAAGGAATTGTTAAAGAAATAGTTAAAGTTTCAACTGGAATAGGTAAATTATCAGTACACAAAAAAAAATTTCAAAAAATAGTTAAATTTTGAACCAAAGAGATGAATTTTCAATTAAAATAATGAAACTTTAACCAAAAAAATTGATTTTTAACAAAGTAGTTCAACTTTCAAACAAGTAGTTGAATTTTCAACCAAAAAAATGAATTCTCAATGACGAACGTAATAGTTGATGTCGAACAAAAGTGATGTTAATTTTAAATAAATAAAAAAAAACAGTTGATTTTAACCAAAAAATACGAATTCTGAAATAAAAAAAAATTTTCGGTCAAGAGAGAGAAAAAATTGCAATCAAACTGTTGAATTTTTAAGCGAGGCCATGGAGTTTTAATTAATGACGCGAATTTTCAAGCAAAAATTTAAATTTTCAATTAAAAATATAAATTTTCAACCAAGAAATAGAATAGTTAAATTTTCAGTTAGAAAATTAATTTTCGTAAAAAAAAGACTAATTTCCATCAAAATAGTTCAATTTTCAATAAAAGAGATGAATTTTCAACTGAAATTTTGAATCTTCAACCAAAAAAGGTGAGTTTTCAACAAAATAGTTGAATCCTCAACCAGAAAAGATTAATTGTTTACCAAACCATTGCATTTTTAACCAAAAAGATCCAATTTATAGTGAAAAGGATAAATTTTCAAACGTAAGACGAATATTCAAGAAAAAAGATTAACTTTTTACCAAGAAAGTTTCTCAGGCAGGAAAGAAAAAAAATTTGAACCAAATTGCTGAACTTTCAAGCTGAAAAGACGAATTTTCTACGAAACAGTTAGATTTTCAACTAAAAAATTTGAGTTTTTAACAAAAAAGTTAATTTTCAATCGAATAGTTGAATTTCCTACCAAAATAGTTGAAGTTCCAAACAAATTGTTGCATTTTCCAATCAAAAAGACGAATTTTTTCAAAACAGCTCAATTCTTGACCCGAAAATATCAGTTTTCAACCAAAAATTTAATTTTCAAACAAATAAACGAATTTCTTTCAAAATAGTTGAATTTCATTCCAAACAGATAAATTTCCAACAAAACAGTTAAATCCAGTAACATAAGGCTATTTTTACAAATGAAGAAACATTGCTATTTATTTTTATATTGTGCCTTAGAAAAATTTAAGCACATTCTCGAGAAAATACCGTGACATTTACAAAAATCCCTGACATTTCCAGGTTTTTTCAGACATATGAAAATTTGCTGACAATTTCATGTTTTCCAGGTTTTTCAGGTGAGTATAGACACCCTGATTATAGAACAAGAGGGAAAATGAAATTTCTACTTACCAATTGATTAATACGTAAAGCTGGATATTCCTTCAAGTGCTCTACGGCGGACGCTGCTTTTTTAGCAGATTCATGTCTTTTCTTCCGACATTGATCAAGAAGCGGTTTTAGTACATTGATGGAAGGCGATAATTTGGCCATCTCATCTTTCATTGCTTCAATCATTTCTTCTTGAGACTTCCTTTGGTTGCTTTGAACATTTTTCTTCTTTTGTTGCCGAGCCAAATACTGCACGTGGTTGTTGTGACATTTCTTCATTTGGCATACTAATACGTCCTGGAATATTTCAAAATAAAAATGTGAATAATGCGAATTCTATTAATATAAAAGTTATTTTAAATTTATAAAAAAAAAATAGTTTAATATTTCTTCCAGTTTAAACGATTATACTTACACTTCCTAAGATGCTTTTCAACTTTAATGCCGGAAATTTATATAAAGCTCGTTCTGCGACTTGCACGTAATCGAAATCCTGATTCAAACCGTTTTCCTCCATGCGCCTAACTATTTTTCTGATAACTTCTAATCTTGATTTAGGATCCATTTTTGTCGAACCATTTACCATATCTAGTAAGTCATCTGGCCATACATTTGGAAAACAAGTGTCGATAAGTGCAGCCTAAAATAATTATTTCAATGAAAACATTTTGCTCCTTTATTTTGTAAGTTTGTATATATATAGGGGAAAGGAATGGGCTTAAAACATACCTTATCGTTGATGGAAGCACTGTGAAAGAAAAAAAGTTTTCAGAGGACGAGGTTAAAGATGAAGGCGTCTCTTGACGTACTACAGCGCTGATATTTTTTGGGTCTGAAGATGTTGAACAGATTGTTCCAGGGCAATTTGTCTCTTCATATCCTTTGATAGAATCATTTGTGGGTGAGGATTCTGACGAAATTGTTTCCTCAGTTCTAGTTTCGACAAGCTCACTATCTTGTGTATCATTTTCTGCAGTCTCAAAAATCATAGATGAGGGTTGCTGATAATTTATTGGAGTTTTATCGTTGTAAAAAACGTTTGGGCGAAAAGGTGATATTGAAGATGTTGGATTGTCAATTGTTATTCCCAGAGGCAATACTGTCGGATCAATTTCTGCCGATTGTACGTGCATCTTCGTTGAATTTAAAAAATCAGTCGTTTTTAGATTATTATCAGCATTAAACAGTTCTAAAGTTTGTTCAAGTTTCGATGGCGGTTCGCCACATGCTTTGCAAAAAGGGCCAGTCTCTGGGAGCCATTTATATTCCAAGTGGAGACAATCGTCATCGGCTTTCCGTTTAGTCATTTGGATTCTTCAAAATATTTAAGCCTGTGAAATGCATTTTTTATTAGAAAATAATAGTATTACTCTAAGGCGAGTGTTGCTTCAAAATAAACGCAGAAAATAAGACTTTCTAGCGCAGTGCAAAGATATAAGGAAAAAGTTATTATAAAGCAATTAAAATATAGACTGCCTACGTACATGTAAAAAAGCAATTAGAAATTCCAAAACGGAAATATCTATTGGCAGTTGGCCTTTTTACAAAAACTGATCATGATTTATTATATTATTTCCACAAAGATGTTGTATTCATTTTTGTAAATTTTTTTGCCGATTTCAATGACGACGTTCTCGATCTTTATCAAAAGAATGAATTTTTTGCGATCAAATTTTAAAATAATTTAAATTTTATTCATAATTTTCGTTAGTACAACTAAAAAGTCTAATTTAGCTGTAAGAGCTTGATGTATTTATACGGCAATAATCTAAACCGTAATAAAATATCAGGAAAATCTTGCGAACTATAAGTATTGTTATAATAAGCAACCACTCAAAAATTTGTGAATACCTAATGGATATTTCCAACGCTTCTTTTCAGAATAGTGAAGTATTCTCCATCGACTTCATGAGCGTGATACACAGTGTGAACGTAAAGTTCTTCTACCGAATACATTCTGTACTCATTCTGTACCGAAATTTTATAAGCATTGTAATGCAAAGTATGCTCAGTAGTATTAACAGTTCTGCAAACTAATGCAGGTTTTTCCTGTATATACATAATTTTTACGACTAAGGCAAACTGTGGTAGGGTACCCACGTAATCAACCATCACAAAACATTTATTGGGTTGATATTTAATTCCGTGTACGTTAATCCATGACACAGTTACAACTGTGCGCAATGTAGCAGGAAGAATGTGTTGAAAAGGTAAATCAGAGCAAATTACAGTCTTGACCACTCCTTGTTCTTCTGTTTTTGCTATCGATCCTCCCATAATAAACGACTGATACAGCTGATGTTGATTTGCCATGGAACGAGACGGATTTTTAAAACACCTACAATTTCTCATCATTTGTTTAAAATATTGATGTTTAGCTTCCATTCGTAAAGTTTTGAAATTATACAAAGGGCCATACATCAAAGTATACGTCGGGTAGTGGGACAGAAAGAGCTGTTTCGGAGTAAGAGTTTGTTGGTAAATCTCCTGAAAAGTAAACAGGTACTCTTCGATGGCACATTTCATGTAATCCACCATAACCAGCGATATTTCGTACGCACAAACCAGACATAATATTTCTACGAGTAGAATATAATTTTGCCAATATTCATCCTCGTTCTCTACGTGAGATCCTAATATCAGAGGAGTCAAAAGTATGCCCAGTGACCACAACTGTGATCCACTTTGATGTAGACTGGCTCCTTCTTTAAGATGCTGCAATAAAATAATCGAAGGCTTCGTTTCTGTGTACCCATAATCAAATTGCATCAGCTTTTCATTGAATTCTTCTAATGTCATCACCTTATGTTCGCCCAGGAGAAAACGATTTAAGATGAGCTGCACTGTTCGCGTGAGACTGCCTTCAATTACGTCGTGAAAAATATCTGGAGGAATTCCACCGATCATGTGAAAATGTTCCAAAGTATTCAATAAACATCCTCTCTTTATTCCATACTCTCTACTCAATTCCTCCCACTCTGCTGACAATTTGGTTTTTTCTAGTTTTTCTATTTGATCCCTATACTGCTCTTTTGTTCGTAAAAGAGAGGGATCTTCTCTAGTCATCGTATGAAGTTGATCCTTGTTAGCCATGCAATACCTGCAGCAACGATAGGCCGAAAAACTTTCCTTCAAACCACCGATCTTGTGAGCAGCAAGATTATCGCCAATGAAAGCTGCTAAAACACCATACAAAATACTTTCATCGGGCATTTCTATGCCATTATCAAGGCGTTTCAAATCTTCTACCATAGGTTCGAAAATTTCGGACATATCATAAGCTTTCATAACATCCGATTCAATGGGCAAAACTAGGTTGATACAATGTAAGCTCGATCTGTGACGGGGATTTATATTACCCATAGTAAAATAAAACATACCCATTTGGGTGGGTCTGGATGAAGCTGTATCAGTCAGATTTATTTCGTCGAAGTATAAAACAATTCTAATGACATTCTGAGGCATTGCCTTCACAAGAATATTATTTTTCGCTATTGAACCATCCACGAAGCTTCGTGAAATGCTATCTGGTCTTTTTTCATCAGGATATAATAATTTTTTATACTCTTCATTAGACAAAACATTTTTGATAACATCCACAATAGAAACATACATCAATTCATCAGGAATTATTTTCGAACTTCTATTCTCATCAAAGTTAGCCTGGCTACCTCTAACTATTCTGGTATTTAATTCTTTCCTTTTTGGCTCAACAATACACGTGTGCTTTCTAAAGTAGGAATCCTGTTTCCATTTTGTTTGAAGTTTTGAAAATACTGTACAACACTTCTCCAAAGTTTTTCCAATATCCAAATAATCAATCAACTCTATTCCTTTCACTCTTAAGGCGTTTTGAACAGTGTCACACAATTCTTCTCCGCAAGACAATACCAAAGTTTGAGTGTTTTCTAAGATACTTTTTACAGTATGTTCCGGCACTGCTTTTGCCCGCAGACTGAAAACAAACTGAGCCTCAGCTGCTTCCTTCGGGCTCTGGTTTGCTGGAAATTTCTGAGCTGCAGAGTTCTTTCCTAAGGAATGATGAGTCCCTGTTTCAATAGGATTTTCAGCGCCTGTCTTATTTTCATTTAACATCATATGTTTATCATGTTCAGGTTCAAAAGCGTGCTCATAATCCATTGTTTCGGTACCCTGATCTTCCATAGTTTCAGATTCCACTTCAATACTCTGCTTTTCCTCCCAATTTGTTTCATCTTCTATATCACCTACTGAGACATCTTGGCCCTTGTGATATCTCCACATATGAGTGGATCTAGCAGCGAAAGTTTTAAATATTTTAGGACAACCTGAAAGTCCACAAGCAAGCCTTAAATCAGGTCGATTCCCATGAAACCTTCTCATATGTTTCATCAAAGATTTATCATCTTTATGGGTTTCCGAACAGTATTTACACTGCAACATCTGCAGAAATATAATTATGTTGTGAATAATTAGAACTTTTTGAAATTCAATGATCTCTTAAGTGTACGTTCTACATGCAAAATTTTGAGAATAATGTTTGAAAATTTTAACCTAACATTTTTTTCCACAAATTGTAACTACATGTAATATGTTTCTGGATCTTCTAATTTTGTATTTCAAAACTAACTTTTGGTATAATTTAATTTAAAAAAAATTGTTATTTAAATTATTTACAAGTAGTGGATCATTTTCCCAATTTTGACAAATAACTTTTCAAAATAAAAGAAGACATATTAATTTCAAGAATTCTAACCTATAAAATTCTTCAAAAAATTAAGCTTATAATTAGAACATTCTAAATTTTATTAATCTTTCAAGTGCATTTTTTACATGTGAAGATTTCAAGAAAAATGTCTGGGCATTTTAACCTACTATTTTTCTCGAGAAATTATAACTACATGTTTCGTCTTTCTCTCGATCTTCTAATTTTGTATTTTAAAACTAAATTTCGGTTAAATTCAAGGATCCTGGAACCAGGATCCAATCTCAAAATTGAACTGCCTTATTTTTGTCTATAAATACTAGAATTACAGCTTTTTAGATAAGTAGGGCCTATTCCTGTTTTGAATCAAATCTGAACTCAAAGTGAAACATTGGCTAATTTCAATAGCTTTTGTGTAAAAATTGTTTTCATGCTCGGATTAGAATTGAAAAAAAAAACGTTTTACCCAAAAACTATTGAAACTATTCGATTTTTCACTCCGAATAACAGATTTTACTCAAAACAGGAATAGGCCCTAACTCTTTAAGAAAGATATAATTGTAGTATTAAGGGCATGCTCTCCGGTGATCACGTGACCAAAACAGTCCTTTTGGTTATGAAATTTTTTTTGGTGTTCACCATGTCCAAACGTATTGATGTATTGCTCTCAAAATTTGGAATATGGAAAATGAGACAATAAATTGCGTTTGTATATTTAGTTTCAGTAATAATTTTGAAAAAAACTTTCCACGTAAAAAATAAATGTGAAAAATTTCATAACCGAGCTTGGTTATGTGATCTCTACTTTACCGGCGTTGAAATGCTCCAAAAATAATGACAGGTTACGTGTGTGCAGATACTTATTTTTTGATTTGCAACGAATGTGTAAGTGTTATTGTTTATATTAATTTTTTGAATGTTCAGACAAATTAGTCCAAAATTTGTGTCAGTTATCAACATACGTGAATCAGAAAATCTGAAATGCATCAAACCAAACATTACCTGCACGTGCTGCAACTCTAATGGCAATATCCTATTCTATCAATTTATAAATGAAATTTCTTCGAAATTATAAACATATTGATGTGTACAAGCATTCTCTAGTGCTTTTTATTCAATCGTTCAAATTCTAAACACGATATCTCAATCCGTGTGGACGTAGTGAGCACCAAAAAAAATGAAAATAATTTTACACATTTATTTTTTACATGGAAATTTTTTTCAAAATTATTACCATTCACATTCGTTGCAACGTTACCATGCATATTCGTTGCAAATCAAAAAATAAGTATCTGCACACACGTAACCTGTCATTATTGTTGGAGCATTTCAACGTCGGTAAAGTAGAGATCACATAACCAAGCTCGGTTATGAAATTTTCCACATTTATTTTTTACATGGAAATTTTTTTTCAAAATTATTACTGAAACTAAATATACAAACGCAATTTATTGTCTCATTTTCTATATTCCAAATTTTGAGAGCAATACATCATTGCGTTTGGACATGGTGAACACCAAAAAAAATTTCATAACCAAGGACTGTTTTGGTCACGTGATCACCGGAGAGCATGCCCTTAATGGAGTTTAAATAAGGCAATTCAATTTTTAGGTTGGGCCCTTGTTTCAACGCCCTTGAAGGGAAGAAGAATCATTCAAATAGTTTACAATAGTAGTAGTTTGTTTCCTTACGTTGGACAAATCACTTTTAAATATAAATGGAGACAAATATTTCTTTCAAACGTATAACTAGAACTTACTAAAATTCAACGATCTTTTAAGTATATTTTTTAATTGTAAAGATTTTGATAAAAAAAAACTGGGCATTTTAACCTAGCATTCTTATCAACAAATTATAATTGCATGTAGTATTTAATTCGGTATTCTGATTTTGTATTTTAAGACTAACTTTCGGTTAAATTGAAGGGCGCTGGAACCAGGACCCAACCTCAAAATTGATCTGCCTCATTTTACTCAGTAAGTACTAGAATTACAGCTTTTCGGATAAGTAGGTCCTATTCCTGGTTTGAATCAAATCTGAATTCCGAGTGAAAAATTGGCTAATTTCAATAGTTTATGTGTAAAACGTTTTTCCATGCTCGGGTTGAAATAAAAAAAAAAAAACGTTTTACATAAAAACTATTGAAATGATCAAATTTTGCACTCCGAATACAAGTTTCATTCAAAACAGGAATATGCCCTAACTATCTAAACAAATGTAATTCTAGTATTTATGGAGTATAATGAGACAATTCAATTTTGAGGTTGGGTCCTGGCCTTCTAAGTGCATTTTTTAAATATAAATATTTTGAGCAAGCCATCAGAATAGTTCTTCTTTCTATTAAATTTAACGGAAAGGTAATGTTGAAATGCAAAACTCAAAGAGCAAGGAATATGCTACATGTAAAGTGATTTGTCCAAATTAAAAAAATCATCTACTACTTTAAACTATTTTAATAGTTCTTTTTTCTATTAAATTTGACCCAAAGTTGGTTTTAAAACACAAAATCAGAATAAGATCCAGTTGAATACTACATGCAGTTGTAATTCGACCATAAAAATGCTAGGATAAAATTTCCAAACTTTTTTCTCAAAATCTTTACATTTAAAAAATGTAACTAGAAGATCATTGAATTTTAAAAAGTTCTAGTTACAAGTTTGACCTTTTAAAAAATTGTATAGGTTAGAATTCTTGAAAGTTATGTTTGTCTCCTTTTATATTGTAACGTGATATTCCCAAATTAGGAAAATCTTCTTCTACTGTGAAACACTTGAATAATTTCTTTTTTCCATCAAATTTAACTAAAAGTTAATTTTGAAACGCCAAATTTGAGGATCGAGTTAAATTCTACATGCAGTTATAATTTGGCGATAAAAATGCTAATTTAAAATGCCCAAGATTTTTTCTCAAAACCTGTACATTCCAAAAATACACTTAGACGATGGTTTTACTGATTCAAAAAAAACAATAATTTACTTACTTTGGAAAAATTTCTTGACGTCAAAAATTTGTGAAAAAATAACTTTTGGCGTAGCACCTCGGTTCGTATCCATCAGCTGTGAACACCAACTCTTCTTCGCGCATCGTACTCGCGCACAGAGGTTGCCATGCGCATGGAGATTCAAGCGAGTTCCGCCCGCGTCTAATTAAATTCATCTCCGTTGAAACGGAATTTCTGCAATTACACACTTGCTATGAAAAAGTTTGATCAATCATACGGTTTTTACGTTCATTTTCGACCTTAAATCACTATCCGCCAAGACAGGCTGACTTTACATTTGCCTCAGTATCATAAATTAAGTTACCTAATGACTTTAAGGTAATCCTGAAAGTAAGTGAAATTACATTTTAAGGTTTTCCTTTTACTGTGTTGTGTTCCAAATCTTCGAAAATGTACACTAAAGTGTTATTCCTTTCGTACTTTTGTTCCAGTAGGATGTTTGGCACTTGGGAACATAACACGCCAATTTTGGAATTGATTATTTGATTTTCTAAATTGCACTTATTAACTTATTTGCAAAAACTTTCGCCATAAGTTGCAAAACATTCATATAACCTCAATTCGCTTGGTATCAGTCTACTGAGCCTACTCTCGTCTGTGAATGTGAGTTGATCGTCGCTGCGTGTTAATCTTAATCAGTAGAACATACAATCCAGAAGAGGACAAAAATTTTGTCTTCTTTGGGATTGCATGTCCCACTGCTAAAGATTAACACGCAGCGACGATCAAATCACAATCACAGACGAGTGTAGACTGAGTTAGTTTCAAACTTTGAACTCGCCTCGAGGCCTTTATAGAAACTGTCGACTGGAGGGGATGGACGATGCCGACGTAGTCAGTGCTTGTCTCGCGTCCATGTTCGCATCAAAGATTGTTTCTGGCCAATTCTGGCAAAGATATGACATTGTAGAATGTAGATACAGCATGTGGTGAGCGGGAGGGGGGGGGGGGTGGTATGCAAGTTAGACGAAAACGGAACGTTTTGCCGTTTTCGGCTAAGCCTTGTGTAAATTGGATCATGCATCTAACTACATCTAACGTACGGCTGAGACACGCATCGCATCAAAATAAGAAATGACAGGTAAATAAGTGATCAGGCCTCCATGACATTCGCAAACTATTTCCAAATGACTTTGATCTACAATTCTATGTGTGCACTTTTTAATCAGCAATCACATCATATTTTTCCAATCTTTTTCAATCCTTTAAAATAGCTTGAAATCCATTCAAATCCTTCAGGAATCCCTAAAATCTGTTGAAATCATATAAAAAATCCTGGAAAACTCTTCAATCTATTTAAATTCCTTGAAATCTTATAGTTTCTTTGGACATGCTATGAATTCTTTGATATTTCTAAAATCTTCGGAAGTGCCTCGAAATTTGAAATTTCCGACGTGTAGTATACTACGTAGTATACGACGTCGTAAACGACGTAGTAAGAGACGTCGTATAATATGCCAGAAATTGGGATAGTATATGGCGTAGTATACGACGTAGTTTGCTACGAAGTATACGGCGTAGTTTGCCACGTAGTATACGACGTAGTTTACTGTCATTTAAACAATTCCTCTTTTTGGCCTGAAAATTTAATTATTTGTTTTTGAAACCCTTTGGTTAAAAACTTAACTATTTCTTTGTAAATTTAATTATCTTGGAAATTCATCGTCTTTTGGTCGAAATTTCAAATATTTTGTTGAACATTGGTCTTCTTAACCCGGCGTCATGGGGGTGGAAAAGTGTTATACGGACGTAGGTGTGGGTCACATAGACCCGCTTATTACATTTGAATTATACCAGTACTTTATTGATAAAAAAGGTAATATGTATTCCGGTTTATTTTTTAAGGTATTCATGTAAATAAATAAAAGAGAAATATCATATAATATTATGTTTTAATCTTTTTAATAATGACCGTTCGAGGTCATTCCGAGCCGTTGCTATTGAGCATGGACGAGAGGTGCCGCAGTGGCGGGGGGCAGAAGCATTTCCGCGACAATTTGCGAGCTGAAAATTTCACAAGGGTCAGTGTACATTGTGAAGAATTAAAATCATATGTATACACAATGGCGCAAAATTTTTACACCAAATGCAGGGATGGATCTCAAGACCTTTTTCAACTTTGTGCACGTGCAACTCTCAGTGCGGTCGCCACTAGACTAATGTGTTACCTGCAACGCTTAAAACGACTCAGCAACTCCAGCTACTGAGAAGAACAGCAACGTCGTACGCATAGTAACCGAACTTCAAGCAAAATAAAATGTGCCGGGTCTTACAGACCCAACCCCCATGACGCCGGGTTAAATAAAAATTTCGTCCATTTGGACTGAACATTCATCTTTTCTGTTGAAATGACAGTTTTGAAAATTCAACTATCTTTTTTTTATTTGAAAATTCGACCATGCATTTGGATAAAAATTCAACTACTTGTCTGAAAACTTAATTATCTTGTTGGAAATTACACCTCCTTTTGCGGAAAATTAAAATGTATTATTGAATATTTGTTTTTCTGGATTGAAATTTCAACTTCCAAGGATGAAAATTTATCTTTTTTGGTTGAAGCAAAGATAGACACTTGATATTCTAAAAAATTCGCCTTTTTCGCGTACAAATTCAACGATTAGATGAAAATGGAACTATTTTTTTGTTTCACTTTAATCTTTTTTTTTCTGAATTCGACCATTCATTTGGGAGTTCATCTTCCTAGAATAAGACTTTAACTATTTATTCAAAAATTAATATATTTTGTTGCAAATTCATCAACTTTCTTGAATAGCCATCTTTTTTATTCCAGAAGTCAACTGTTCTGTTGAGCATTCGTCTTCTTGAATATAACATTCGTCCTCTGGGATAGAAAAGTCATCTTTTTTTGTTGAAAATTCAAGTAACCTGTAAGAAATTCGTATTTTTGGCTAAAAAATTGAACTATTCATTTTCAAATTGAATGGTAAGTTAGAAATTTCAATATTTTGTTCTTCTTTATTCATAATGTGTCCCCTAAGGGTTTACATGACTTCCATTTCTTACAACACTTCCTTCTGCATGTTTTATAAAAACTTAACCTTACTATTTACAATTATTTACACCTATTTACATAAAATCTTATATCTAACGCCTTAAATCTACTTTTGACGATAGCGCAATTTGGGTCGTGTTAGCGAACGAGTGAGCGAGAGATAGAGAGAGAGAGAGAGAGAGAGAGAGAGAGAGAGAGGGAGCGGTAACGCAAACGCATCTTAATTTACTTATGCTATTACAAAATCATTACTTATAATTATTTACGCGACTTCCGTTTCCTTTTTCTTTCACTTCTCTTGTACCTCCATTTTGCCATTTCTTGCATCCATTCTTTGATTCTTTTTCAATTGCTCCCCTAGCATCCTCTAACTCCTTCATCCACTCTTCCCCCAAACCATCCTCCCCCAGAATCCTTACCACATTCTCTTGCCAGCTTCCTCTATCTTCCATCCCTCTTCTACATTCTTCCCATACATGCTCCCATGTTTCCTCTTCCCATTCACATATTCTGCACTTCCTGTTATCTTTATTTTCCCAATACATACTTGCCCTTACCTCGTTTCCCAATCTAAATCTTGCTATTCTTGTCCATCTTTTCTCTCCCCATCCCTTTTCTAATTACTTTGGTACTCCTTCTTTTTTTATCATCTTATACCATATATTATATTTTGATTCCTCAATCATCCCCCATCTTTCTATTAATTGTCTTTCTCTCTCCCTTTTTTCCACTGCTTCGTAGTTGGCTCCAGTCCTGTCTTCTATATCTCTAGCCTTAAAGAACTCCCTCCTTTCTTCCTCCCATCTCGTTAATTCAATCGCCCTCCCTCTCCTTTCTTCTACCTCCATCAAAAACTTTCTCGCCAACCCACCTCCCTTTCCATCCCTCAGCTTCGTCTCAAAATTCCATGCCCTCTTTCCCGCTCTAGCACTTAATTTATCCCTTTGCGCCTCTTCTCTCAGCATATATCTCGGCGTCCTCCAGTCTAGCCCTAGCGTCCACCTTATATACCTTTCTTGTAAACTTTCCATCTCTTTCCTTTCTCTCCATCCCCATATCTCTGCTCCATAACCTAATACCGGCCATACCAGCGTATCAAATAACCACATTCTCCTTCTCCAATTTTTTGTAAATCTTCTTTTTCCAATTCCCCATATCTGTTTCATTACCCCTGCTACTTTTTTTATCCTTTCTCTTATATGAGCTCTATGATCTCCATTTGCTTGCAAGGTATATCCCAAATACTTAAACTCTTTTACTTCTTCTAATTTTCTTCCTTTCCATCTCCCAGTCCATTCTTTTTTCTTCCCCCTCCTTTTCTAAACCTCATTATCTTTGTCTTTTCTACATTTAAATTCAACTTCTTTCCACCTAAGTATTTCTCTAATCCGGTAATTAAGCCCGCCATCCGTTCTTCATCCTCTGCCATCAACACTATATCGTCTGCGTATGCCAGTGTATATATCTTTTCGTTCCCTATCCTGACTCCTTCCCACCCTTTTCTCTTCATTTCTTCTTTCAAGTCTGATATTAATATATTAAATGAAAGCGGGCTCAGAGGACATCCTTGCCTTACCCCTCTCACCAACCAGAAACTATCTCCCACTTGCTCTCGTACCTTTACCTTGCTTTTTGTCTCTCTAAAAATTTCCGATACTCTCTTTATTAATCCCTCCCTTATCCCCTTTTTCACCATAACTTTTTCTATCTCGCCTCGGTCTAATGAGTCAAACGCCGCCTTCAAGTCCACGAACACTGCTATCATTGCCCCTTTCTCCTTTTTAATCCTCTTATTTACTAATTAGTTCAGAATATGTATATTGTCCATTACCCCCATCCCTTTTCTAAACCTTGTCTGATTCGCTGGCTCTATATTTTTCTCCACAACCTCTTTTTTAACCTCTCCGATAAAACAGTCACATATACTTTATACAGTGTTGGCATTAGTGTCACTCCTCTATAATCATTAACCTCCTTCCCTGCACTCTGGCCACCCCTCTCCTCTCCATACTCTATTGCACATTATCCATGCCCATTCCTTTAATTCTGTCCCCCCATATTTCCATACTTCATTTGGAATCTCATCTATACCTGGTGCCTTTCCATCTTTCATCATCCCTAATACCTTGACTATTTCCTCTCTTGTAATGTCCTCCTTCTCATCTGTTTCCCTACCATCTCTTCCTCCTTTCCTAACTTTCTTCTCTACCCCTGCTAGTAATTCCATAAAATATTTTTTCCATTCTATGATCTCAATATCCTTGTTTATTCTTTTCCTTCTTCTTCTCTCTTTATTTACCACCTTCCAAACCTCTTCTTCCGTTCTAACCTTCTCCGCTTCTTCTTCAAACCTTTTATTTTCCTCCTCTTTTTTTTGATCACACAACTCAGTATACTCCTTCTTCTTTCTCCTATATTCTTCTCCACTACTTGTCCCTTTTCTCCATTTTCTTAATACCCTTCTCACTTCCTTCTTCTTCTGTTTACAATCCTCATCCCCTCCCCTTCTATCCCCTCCTTCACTAACTTCTTTTTTGCTTGTGCACTCTAATGCTCCTTTTATTTCTCCTACCATTATTTCCATTTCCTCGTTTACATTTCCTTCCCTCATTTTGAAATTCCTGACTTTTTCTTTAAACTGTTCTTTACATTCCATTGACCAATCCCCTCTTCCTGCTCTTCTTACTTTTGCTTCCTTTTTAGCCTTTTTGTTATTACTCATTTCTCCCTCTGCCGTCACTATTACGGGAAAGTGATTCGAATCTACAAAGTTCCCCACCTCTAGTTTCTTAACCTTCTTTCTTACTTCGTCGTCCACTACCACATAATGAACTACCGTTCCCCTCTTTCCTCCAGAACGTGTATATTCCCCTTCCTCATCCCCCTCTATACTTCCGTTTAGGATAAACCATCCCATCTCCCCTAGGCTCTTTAATAACTTCTTTCCATCCCCATTCAGTATCTTGTCTTTGGATTTTCTTCCTCGCTCTCCATCCCATTACCTTCCTCCTCTATCTCCTGTTCTTGCATTAAAATCACCTCCTATTATTAGCCTACTCTCTTGCTTATTTTCTTCCATCAGTTCTCTCATCTTCTCTGTTTTCTCCTGCATATCCCCGTTCACATAAACCCCCACTATCTTCCACCTCTCTCCTCCCATATTTATCTCTTCTACTATTAAACCTTCTTTATGTTCTTTCAACTTTTTTTTATCATTCTCTGTTGTGCATTCGTTCCTTACTCCCATCACAATTCCTTCCATTGCTCTGCCCTTTTTATTCTTCCTCTTTGAATTTTGAACCTGCCATTTGTAACCTCTTGGTAATCTTCCCCTTACTCTTTCTCGTCCCTTCTCATCTAGCCACGTCTCCATCATCACTACTACATCCCATTGTGTCCAATTTCTCATAAACTCCCTATCCTTTCTTTTTAAGCCTGCTATATTCCAGTAGCATATCCTCCATTCTTCCTTACTTTCGTTTCTTGTCTCTTTTGGTTTCTGACTATTTCTTATTTCTTTACCTCCTGTTCCTTCCTCCCCTAGTTTCCCGATACCTCATTTTTCAATAAATCTTCCCTGTTTTCATCCCAATTCCACCATACACCTTCTTTCTGTATTCTCCCGTACTTAACCCATGTCCTTCTTCCTTTTTTTCTTTTCTCTCCCGCTATTTTCCTTAACCTATACTGCATGTTCCTTTCTACCCATGTCAAGTCATCCACCATTCTCTCCGAACTTCCATATAACATCCTCTTCTTTGTTATAACTTCCCTCTTATGTTCCCATTTCTTCAGTTTCACTAGTTCCATTCTCTCCCCTGTTCGCTCTTCCCTTCCTACACTTTGCACTTCCTCTATCTCTACCTTAGCATCAATCCTTTTTAGTACTTCTTCCACTCCTTCCCTCAGCTCCTTCCCCTCTTATCATAGACCCTTTATCACTATGTTTCTTTTTCTTTCTTCTCTCTCTTTTTTTTCTATTCTTTGCTTTATTTTTCTCAGCCTTTCCTTCTCCTTATTTCCACTCTCCCCACCTCCAAACTCACGGTTTAAGCTTTCAATTTTTCTTTATTCTACGTTCCAACTCCTCTACCTTTTTATTAGGCTCTTCCTTCTTTTCTAGTCTTTGCTCCAACATCTGCATCCTTTCATCTAGCTTTTCCCTGACTTCTTCCCATTTCCTCATTTCTTTCCTAAGTTCGGCCATTTCCTCTCTAATTTCTTTTCTTATTTCCTCCACCCTTTTCTCCTGCTTTTCTTCATACATCCCCATTACTTCTAGCATCATTTCGCGCGTTTCTTTCAATCTTTCCTTTTCCATCGGACCTTTATCCTCATCTCTGCCTCTTTCTGTCCCCTTATTTTTCTCCTCCTTCTCAACAAAGCTATGTTTTTCCGGCAGCGATCTGTACATTTTTAGATTTTTCAAGTTTTCCCCTATGTCTTCCTTGTCTTCACTGCTTCCCGCTCCTCTCTCTTCGTTTTAAGGAATGCCTCAAATGATCCCACGCTTTTCGCTCTCAATCTATCCTTTTCTACCGTTTTCCTATACTTTCCCCTTGCCCTTCTTTCTTTGTTCTCCCTTTTCGGTGTACTTAAAACTTCCTGATCCAAATCCCTGCTTTCCTTACTAGTGTTCGCTCCGCTAGCCACGAATCCAATTCAAACAATCCCGCTTTCTATCGTTCTCTGTCTCCATCTACCGTCGTGTCTACCTGCCTTGCCTTTTTCCCTCTCTGCCCTGCCCTGCTACGACACGCTACGACCAACCTGTTCCTCCCACCCTGTCACAAACCTCAATCCCACCTAACCTCAACTTCCACACAAATCTGTCTTGATTCCCAAAAATATCCTCACCCCCCTGTCAATCTTTCAATCTCTCAATCAAACCCTCACAAACGAACCCCTCTACACACATCCACAATCCACTCACCTCCAATTTCACCACAATTATCAGAAAAACTCAGCACCGAATTTCAACGCTGCCACACACTTTCACTTGAACTGTTTGGTAAAAAAATGCTGCTATATAATCGACTAGGAATCTTGGAACGATAGTATGTACATTAATTTTATTTAAAACAAATTATTCGCCTATGTTTGTCAAAAGACACCGTATTTTTCTTCTTTGGCGATCATTCCAAGACATCTACAAACCTGTAATATCTTTCGAAATTCCTTCAACAATCATGGAATATTAAAAAAAAAATTAGAATTCCCGTAAAATCCTATGAAATCTGATAAAGATCCATGAAATCCGTTGAAATGTACTGAAATCTATTGAATTCCCTTGAAATCTCATGAACTCTTCTGAAATATCTGGAAAACTCTTCAATTGTATTAATCACTTGAAATGTACAGAAATTCCTTATAATTTTATTAAACGTTTAAATTTCTTTTGTAATTCTATGAATCCCTCTAATATTTTTAAATTACTGGAATTTTGCTAAATATCGCAATCTTATGAAATCATTTTCAATTCCTTACAACTTTTTGAATTTCCTGGAATTTTCTATAATTCAACAAAATTCTTTATAAGCTTATGAAATTCTTCGGTCAATTTTCAGAGCGTATGGCATTTTTCTCTCTAGATACCTGAGGAGATTAGCTCCAGTTAAGCCAAAAATATACGCACAGTAATCCTTGGTAGGTCGTCGGCATGTGCAGTTGGTCATGGTCGCTCGTAGGCATGCGCAGTGGATCATGATGTGCTGTAGACTTGCGCAGTGGGTTATGGTGGTCTGCTGACGTGCGCAATAGGTTATTGCTGGTTGAATTTATGCGCTATATGTCACCGTAACGATCATGGTTTGAACTACGGTGCAGGCCACAATCACAGCCATAAATATAGGTATTTATATTATAAATGCAACTAACCATAAACTTTTCATAGCATATAGATTTGATGTTGAAGACGATCATAATCATGTCGAAAATGATAATGATGTCATTCTTGGATACTATTGTACCTGTCAAAGCGGAGCTCGGACTCTAGGTACATGTGCACATGTTGCTAGTGGGTTATGGTATCTGGGATATGCACGACATCAAGACAATATCAGATATCCCGATAAGTCATTACTAAATATCATATTGGATGCTGCAAATAGAGAGATAGAGAGAGTTGGTACACACACGCGCGCATACGCGCCTGCATATACAAGATATGTCTTGGCTTAATTCGCTGCGCAATAGCGTCTTGTCTTCACCGAATGGGCAACCCATCTTGCCTTAATCGGCTAGGCAACAGCGCCTTGTCTTCACCGACTGGACAACCCGTCTTGCCTTAATTGGCTGGGCAACAGCGCCTTGTCTTAATCGACTGGGCAACCCTTCTTGCCTTAATAGGCTGGGCAACAGCGCCTTGTCTTCACCGACTGGGCAACCCGTCTTGCCTTGATTGGCTGGACTGTGTGGGGTCTAAAAATCCAACCTTCTACGTCCTCGTCGTGGACCCTGGAGGCTACATCTAAAATCTGTAGCGATAGAATGACGGCAATGGTAAATCCATTTATCGCAAGTACTTCATTTTAATAAATGTAATTAGAATTTCTTTTAAATGTTTGTTATAGTTATTTACCATTTTTTCAATGAGTAACCTGTATGATCCCTACATGACCTTTACACCCCAGGGATATGAGTTTGCGACAATAAAATAGAGGTACAGAACGCAGAATTTCTCGCACTAGTGTTACATTTCCAGTGTTAAAAAGGAAGCTTCTACTCAAAAAATTCAAGTTAACCTTCAAAAATGTCTCAAGAATAAAGGTCAATGTCAAGGTCACTATCGTATGCCTTCCTGCAAACCCTACAACTTCTGTCTCGATCTTTTTAGCATAAAACGCCATGTGATTGTTAGAGAACTAAATTACCTTCCGAACGTGCCCTATAACTTTGAAAAATATTGATTGGGTACTGAGATAAAGCGCATTTCAGTAGGCCATAAATACCGACAATAAATTTTCGGGAATATCTCCTGAAGGATATATCTTATCACTAAAGTACTTCCCATGCAATTTGTAGAAAATTTGATTATCTTCAAAATTAGCTCTATAACTTCGAAAAATATTCATTGGTTACCGAGTTAGAGTGCATATTAGTGAAGTCAATCAGTCAAAAAATCTGTTTTTCCGAAATACCGCCTCTGGAATGTATTTCATCTATGATATGATTATCGGTGCTGGTAGAGGACTCGATTACCTTCAAAATGAGCCCTTGAACATTCGAAAATGTGCAATAGCCATCGACTGATCAAAAATGATCAAAAAGCGTCCACGTGAAACGCTTTATCTGGATGGCGATTGAACATTTTCGAATGTTCAAGGGCTCATTTTGAGCAACAACACCGATGATCATATTTTGGATAAAATATATTCCTGAAGAGGTATCTTGAAAAACCCGATCTTTTTCACTAATTGACTTAATTAATATGCACTCTATCTCGGTAACCGATAAATATTTTTTTAAGTTACAGGGTGTGAAAACTACATTCAATTATTCATGAATTATATTTTATTTGCGTCAAACCAAATTCTTAGATAACAAATTATATTTCAACTCAAGTTTTCTCTTTCAATTTACTTGCTTTCAAACTGCAAAACTCGCTACTCAGGTAT
Organism: Andricus quercusramuli; assembly: GCA_932178445.1. Taxonomy (NCBI): domain Eukaryota; kingdom Metazoa; phylum Arthropoda; class Insecta; order Hymenoptera; family Cynipidae; genus Andricus; species Andricus quercusramuli. The sequence continues at coordinate 60,279 of CAKNXH010060147.1, forward strand.
AGGGTTTTCTTAGCGACTGTGAACCATGACTCATGGTCGTGCTCATCCACCCCCTTACCTGAACACTTTCCAAAATCCAATAATTGCCCAGCTGTCGCCGTGAACACTACAAATTACGCTCTCCCATTCTATGTCCGCAAAGTTCTCATTTGCTTAATCATTAAATAAACCAGAATATTTATATCGTATTTCCCTTGTGTCGTCATTGCTGATATAGTTACCTTCCCCACACATGGTTTATTTTGAAGGTAATCAAATTATCTACAAATCACATCACAACAACTTTTGTGATAAAATACATCCCTGAGGAGATATTCTCAAAAAAAAAAACGATTTTTGGTACTTTTGACTGAACAAAAAAGTGATTTTCTCGCAAACAGGATCTGTTCAGATTTTGACTCAACGATTTTTTAGCACTCCTAGGTACCAGAAAGAGCATGCCACATTTATAATTGTTCGTTTCTTTTTTTCTCTTGAAGAATCATAATTTTAATTGCAAATTCATCTCTGATTGAAAATTTAATTACTTTGTTGAACATTAATTTTTTCAACTAAAAATTTAACTATTTCTGTAGAAAAATGAACCATTTTGCTGAATATCCGTTTTTTGTTGTTGTTAAGAACTAGATTTTTAACAGAAAATGTAACCATTGTATTTTTGGTTGAAAGCGTATCTTGTTTGGACAGAGATTCTTGTATTTGGTTGAAAATTGATAGTTTTTATTTATAAATGAAACTACTTCTTTCAAAATGAATGCACTTTGAGAAAAAATCACCTTTTTCTGTAGAAAATTAATCTTTACGGTTGAAAATTCATCTTCCCGGGTTTTGGTATACAAATCAACTATTCCACTTCAAGATTCATCATTTTTAGTTGAAAATTCATCAGTTTGCCTAAAAATTTATCTTCTATTGTTCCAAATTCAACAATTTGGTTGTAAATTCTCCTTTTTAAAACTAAAATTGAACTATGTCGTTGAAAATAGACTTTATTTGGAAATTCATCAGTTTTGCTGAAAATTGATCTTTTCTTGTTCAAGATTGAACAATTTGAATAGAAATTTGTCTTTTTAAATTCAAAATCAAACTACTTCGTTGAAAATTACATATTTGGTTAACAATCGATTTTCTTTGGCAGAAAACTATCTTTTTCTTTGGAAGTTAATCTTCTTGTTTAAAATATCTTCTTATCGGTTGAAAAAGTGAAGTATTCCACTTAAATATTTATGATTTTAGTTGAAAATTCATGGTTTAGGTTGGACATAAAATTACTTGGTTGAAAGTTAAACTCTCTTGTTGAAAATTAATTTGTTTGTTCTAGGTTCATCATTTTAATTGAAAATTCATTTCTTTTGTTGAATATGAGCTATTTGATTGAAAACTTGTTTTTTCTTTGTATGAAAAGGAACTTTATTGTTCACCATGTAACTATTTTGTTGAACATTTGTTTATTTTTTGGTTGAAAAATATTTCCTTTTTTAAACTGAAAATGAAACTATTATTCCACTTGAATATTTCATAATTTTATATACAAATTTCTCGATTTGATTGAACATTTATTTTTTGACTGAAAATTGAATCATTCATTTTTTGGTTGAAAAATGATATTTTCTAGTTGAAAATTCATCTATTTTTTTGGAGAAGTTCATCTTCTTCGTTGAAAAATCATCTCTTTTGCCAAAAATTAAAGTATTACAGTCAAAGATTTATAATTTTTCTTGAAAAATCATCTTTCTGCTTTAAAATACAACTATTGTAGTTGTATTGTATTTTACTCTCCCTTTTACGGGTTTGAGGGCTCCGTTCCCTTTACATGTTTTACAATTTCACTTATCCTCTATGCCTTATGCTTATCTTAACCTATAGTCGCTTCGCCTTTTTATTATTTACAAGTTCTCAACTATTATCTTACTAGCTAATAACTATTATCTAACAAGTGCGCGAGACCTTCCAGGGCTTCCGTTTCCTCTTACCATTATTCTTCAAGCTTTTCAAAAACACGCAACACTAATTTTCCTTATCCATATTTCAATTTTGGTTTTCGCCTGCCCCATGCATTCTCTCTTCCCTTTTCTCTTCTAAGCTCTTCATCCACTTTTCCCTTTGTCCACAACCACTCAGTATCCACCTAACGTTATCTACAACGCTCTTTCCCCCTTCCTCTTCCCCTGTACATCTCTCCAACACGTGCTCCCAAGATTCCCTTTCATACCCACATACCCTACACATTTTCATTTCTGCACTCATCCAATATTTACACTCTTTCATACCTTCCTCTCATTCTGAAGCATATCATTCTGGACCACCTGCACTCCTTTTTCAAATTCCCTAAATATTCTGGGAACCCTTCCATCTTGACGAATCTATACCATTTATTATATTTTGACTCCATAATCTTTTCCCACCTCTGCTCTTCCTGCTTCTTACTCAGTTCCCCCTCTACTACCTGCCACTCCCTCCCCTCGTCACACATTCTCCATTCTCTTCTCACTTTCCATCTCTCCTCCTCCCATCTTGAATGTCCCGTGTTTCCTCTCCTCTCTCTCTATCTAATACTTCCTGCAGGCATGCTTGTGCAACTTTGCTACCCTTACCACTCTTAAGTTTCTCTTCAAAATTCCATACCCTTTTCCTCTGCCTTATCACCAATTTCTCTCTCCCTGTTTCTTCTCTCAACATATACCCTGGGCAGTTCCAACTCACTCCCATAACCCATCTCAGAAATTTCTCTTGCATGTTTTCTACTTTATTGTACTCCTTCCATCCCCAAATCTCCACTCCATAACACATTACAAACCATACCAGTGAATCAAACAGCCATACTCTCATCTTCCAGTCCTCTTTGAATCTTCTTTTTCCAATACCCCATACTTGACCCATCACCTTACTCACACTTTCCATCCTTTTTTTCACTTGCAGATCGTTTCCACCCCCCGCTTCAAACCAGAATCCTAAATAACAAAATTCCTCTAACATTTCCACCATTTCCCCATTTATCTTCCATCCGTACTTTACTTCATTTTTTCTCTTCCTGAAACAGACTATCTTTGTCTTCGTCACATTAATTCTCAGGTCTTTCTCTCTCACGTACTCTTCGAATCCTTTCATGAGCAAGTTCATTCCACTTTCATTCTCTGCCAGAAGCACCACATCGTCCGCGTACGCTAACGAGTATATTCTCTTATTTCCTAGGACAATACCCCCTTTACCTTTCCTTTCCATTTTCTCTTCTAGGTCTGCTAACAATATGCTGAACAACAACAGGCTTAGCGGGCACCCTTGCCTAAGACCCATCCCTGTCCAGAATTCCTCTCATTTCTGTTCCCCGATCCTCACCCTTGTCTTTGTCTCCGTAAAGACCTCTTTTATCCTCTCAATCAACTCTTCGTCCACCTCCCTTTCTTTCATTGCCTTCCACAAAACTTTCCTATTCACCGAGTCGAAAGCTGCCTTTAAATCTACAAAGAGTGCGAACAGTTTTCCTTTTTTCTGTCCCAGGTTCCTGTTGACTAAATAATTTAGTACGAAAATGTTATCCACTGTCCCCATCCCCTTTCTGAATCCTGTGTGATTGTATGGAATACTTCCTTTCTCCTCTACCTGTTCTTCTAATCTCTTCCTAAGCACCTCCGCATAAATCTTGTACGTTACTGGCATGAGAGTGATTCCTCTATAATCTTCCACTCTTTGCCCCCCTCCTTCCTTTAATAAAGGAACTACCAAACCTCTTCTCCACGCCTTCGGCCATCCTTCCCCTCTCCATACTCTATTATCTACTTCCCAAATCTCTTCTCTAACCCTTCTCCCGCCAAATTTCAACGCTTCATTCTCCATCCCATCCTCTCCTGTCGCCTTATCTCTTTTTAACTTCTCAATTGCTGGGCTTACCTCCTCTCTGGTCAACTCATTCCCACCTTCTATTCCTTCCTCCTTGATCTTTCTACCATCCCGCCTCACCTTGCTATCCACCCTTCCTAGCAATTTCTTGAAATGTGCTTTCCATTCATCCATACTTATCTCTTCATTGATTCCTTTCCATTCACTCCTTTCTCTATTGATCACCTCCCATTCTCTTCCTTCCTTTATTGCTTTTTCTACCTCCTCCATGTACCTTACCTTTGCCTCCTGTCGTTTTACATCCAGTGATTTCTCGTGTTCCCTTTTTCTTTTATTATACTCCTTGTTGTATATCTCTCCTTTTTTCCAATTCTTTAAGAATAACTTCATGCGCTCTTTACTCTCTACACATTCTGCATCCCACCATCCTCTCTTCTTCCTCCTTTCTTCCTCACTTGGCCTAATTTCTTCCACTATCTTCTCTACCCTTCCCTTCATCTTACACAACATCTCATCCACGCCTCTCCCATCTTCAATCAAACCATTCTCTTCTTCCATTCTTTCCGTATATTCTCTCAGCTTATCAACTCCCCATTTACCCATCTTCGCTTTTTTCCTTGTCGCTCCCTCCTTCTTCTTTCCCTCTTTTCTCCACTTCCCGCATTTCAACGTTTCAATGACCGGGAAGTGTTCTGACCCTATTTCGTTCCCTACTTCCATTCTTTTCAACAGCCTTCTTATCCTTTCCTCGGCCAGAATGTAGTCAATCACTGTTCCCCCTTTCCCTGCAAACGTAATCTCGCCTTCCTCATCCCCTTCCGAGTTCCCATTACAAATAAACCATCCTTTTCCTCCCAGAATTTCCAACAGGGTCTTACCCTCCTGGTCCACATGTTTGTTTTTCGTTTTTCTCCTGAAAGTTTCACTCTCTTCATGCCATATATCCCCTCCCTGTTCCCCCGTCCACGCATTCAGATCACCTCCTATCAACACCAATTCATCATCCTTTTTCGCCACCCATTTCCTAATCACACTTCAACCTTCTTCTTCTCCCCTCCTCCTATAAACGCAAACTATCCTCACTTTTCTTTTTCTTATCTTCACCATTCTGGTTATAACTCCATCCGTTTCCTCAAATCCCATTTCTATTCTCTTTTCTCCCACCAATTCCTTCCTCACTCCTGACACCATACCCCCTTTCTTTCTCCCCTTCACCTTATCTTTCTTTGCCCCTTGCATCTGCCAAATATATCCCTTGGGTAACTTCCTCTTCACTCTCTTCCATTCCTTCTCATCTACCCAGGTTTCACCCAACATCACGACATCCCACTTCTTCACATCTTCCCAGAATCTTTCATCTTTATTCATTAGCCCTGATACGTTCCAAAACGCTACTCTCACTTCTTTCTTTCTTCCTTCCTCCCTTCTTTCGTCCTTACATCCCGCCCTACTTTTGTGGAAACCCCGTCGCTCCGTTTTCTCCCCCTTCTTTTCTTTCACCCTCGGCTGTTTCCATTACCTCCTCCCTTATATCCTTAGTCTTCACTTTTTCCCTTCGTCGCCATGGACCTTCCCTACACACTTCACTCAATTTATGTTCCTCATCATCCCATATCCACACATTCCCATTTATCCACATTCTGTCTTTCCCTATCCATACCGTGTTCCCTTTCACTCTTTCACTCCATGCTTTCTGTTTCATCATCCACTTTCTTCTCCTTTCATTCCACGTCAAATCCTCCTCTATCCTTCTTTCCCTTCCCTTTAGAGCTTTCTCAAGATATCAACTTTTTCTTCCTCATTTCTCACTTTCACTATATACATATGTGATTTACCTTCAATCTTCTTCCCGACTCCATTTACCTCTCCCACCTGCACATTTGCCCCAATTTCACCCATCAACTTTTCCACTTCTTCTCTTCCTGAATCACTATCCACTTTCATTCCTCTAATCACTTTATTTCTACTCCGTTTAGTCTTCTCTTCTTCCATTTTTCTTTCCAACTCTCTCAATCTTGATTTCATTCTCACATTTTCTAGGATAACGTTCTTATTCTTTTCTTTTATACTCTCTCCTTCTCTCACCCCTTCATTCCCTTTCTTTATATCCTCAGACTTACACTCTAGCTTTCTCACTCTTTCTGCCAATTTCTCCATATCCGATTTTTTCTCTTTCTCACTCATCCTTTGATTTTTCTCAATATCTTCCAACTGCTTCCAAACTTGATCTCTTTCTTGCCGCCACACAAGATCCCATTCTTGCCACTTCTCTCTAACTTTCCTCATTTCCTCCCAAACCATTTTGTTTGAAAATGTAACTATTTTTGGGAAAAATATTTTTTTGTGGAAAGTAATTGTTTTTACTGAAAATGTAACTTATTCCAATTGAATATTGCATACTATTAATTGAAGTGCATCTCTTTGCTTGAAAATTGATTTTTATAACTTAAAATTTAATTATTTAAGTCTTGCTTAACAATATATCTTCTTTATTAAAAATGGATTTTTTGTTGTTGAAAATTCAATCAATTTGTCAGAAAATGAAAACACTTCTTTCAAAATTCATATTTTTTGGTTAAAATTGTCACCTTTCTGTCGAAAATACGTCTTTTTTGCTTAAACATTCAACAATTTTGTACAAATTTTAACTATTTTGTTGACAATTTATTTTCAAAAAAACTAAAAATTCAAACATTTCATTTTTTGCTGACAATTTATATTTTTTAGTTGAAAATTCATGTTTTTTGGTGGAAATTAATCTGCTTGCTTGATAATTCATCTCTTTTGTCAAAAATTCAGCTATTCTAGTTAAAAACTCATAATTTCAGTTACGAATTCATATTTCTATTTTAAAACTCAACTATTCCAGTTAAATATTTACAATTTGAGTTGAAAAATCAATAACTTCGTTTGGAAATGTAAGTATTTTTTTGAAAGTGTTTTTTTTCGGTTGAAAGTTGGATTTTTTTTGTGGAAAGTAATTTTTTAATTAAAATATAACTTATTTTAATTGAATATTCCACACTTTTAGTTGAGAATCCATCTGTTTGGTTGAACATAATTTTTTCAACTTGAAATTCAACTATGGAAGTTTCGGTTAACAATTTATCTTTTTTAGTAAAAATGAATTTCATGCTGTTGGAAATTTATTTCAGGTCTTGTACTATTGACGCTATTTGATACTTTTTTGAGTGACTACACAATTTTGCTACTACTTGTAAAAAAAGGTCACAATAAATACACTATTTTCTGAAAATTGCCCGCCAATACGGACAACTTGCCAGTTGGGTGTAGAGGAGAGGGGATTGGTAAATCTTACTATTTTTATGAATTAACAAAGTATTTCCACTTTCAACCAAGTAGCTCAATTTTCAAGAAAAAAGATGAATTCTAAACAAAAAATGCAATAGTTGATATTTCAAGAAAGAAACAACATTTCATTTTAAATCAAAAACATTGAAATTGAACCAAAAAATTACGAATTTCCAACCAAATAGTACAACGCTCAAACCAACACAGATACATTTTCAACCAAACTGTTGCATTTTTCATTTAAAAAAAAAAAACTTTCCACCAGAACAGATGAATTTTCATATAAAAGAGAGGACGTTTCAAGCAAGAAAATTAATTATCTATAGAAAAAAGGATGCAGTGTCAATAAAATACATACATTTTTTGCTTTAATTTTGAAGCAGAAGGATTAATTTGCGATAAAAAAAGCGAACTATGTACAAAAAAAGTTTATTGTTGCATGAAATAGTTCAATTTTCAACCGAAAAATATGAATTTCCAACAAAAAAGTTAATTTGGACGGAAAAAGATTAATTCCTAACCAGACAGATTTATTCATACAAAAAAAAATCTACAGGAAAAAATTAATTTTTAAGACAAAGAAAGAATTCTAAACATAATAGTTCCATTTTTAACCGAAAGTGATTAACTGTTAATCAGAAAGTTGCATGCTGCACCAAAACAATCATCTTCGTAGAAAACAGTTGAATTCTCAAAAAAAATTAAACAAAATAGTTTAAGTTTCAACTAAGAAGATGGAATTTGTACCAGAGGAGACTTTTCAATAATAAAGTTAATTTTCGACAAAATATTTAAATTTTCAATTTCAAACATTGATTTTTAAGGACAAAAAAAATGAACTTTCCACTAAAATTATGAATCTTGAAAGAAAAAAATCAAATTTTAAAACAATAGTTCAAGTTTCAACACAAATATGATAGTCGATATTTCAACAGAACGCACGTTAAGAACGATGGTGTGAGCCCTCAAAAAAGTTCATTTTTGAGTTAATACTACTATTCTATAGCATTTTTCGACCACTATCGTTCTACAGCAGAGGGACATCTGTAGGTGCAACAGCAGTGGGACTCCGATACCATGTCGAAAGTCGAAAATCGAACGGACCTCTTTTTCTTACGCGTGGGGATAGAAAGAGAGATTCTTTCGAGTTTCGACTTCGAAACAGCATCGGAGTCCCACTGCTGGTGCCGCGTGACAAATCAAAACTGTGACAACTCGAAACTGTGATTTGAAGAATTCGAACAAATAGAATTTTAAGCGGAAATTCGCTTACAGGGTACAGGTAAATCGGTAAATACTCTAAACTAACAGGAAAGTTGACTTTTATGAGGAAAAACGTTTATGGAGGAAAATCTCCACAACTTAAGAATCTGAAAATTTTCAAAGTCGATTTTCTTGAAATGACTTTTTTTGAGTTGTCATACTACTGTCCTCAACGTACGAGAAGTATCTAGTTGAATTTTCAACGAAGAACATTATTTTCTACCGGAAAATATTTTTCAACAACTTACATTCATTTTTGACTATCATAATTTCGATATTGTATATGCATCGTTATTCCAAATTGTATTCCATTAATTTTTAGTTCATATTATTTTCGTTTCTAAGTATTTTTACATTAAATAGTTTAATTTTTGAGGTAAATAAATGTAAAATTTGAAAGAATTATGTACTTTAATTTTTTACCAAATTTTGGTATTTTCAACCCAAGAATATGAATTCTCAAAAAAAAGTTGATTTTCAACCACAACTTGAATTTAAGACAAAATAGTGAAATTTGTCAAATGAAAAAATTAATTTTCAAGAAAAAAGAATTTTTCACTAAAATTCGGAATTTAAACAAAACAAAATAAAGCATTAAGAACTTTTTTGTAACCATAGAGTTGAATTTTCAACGAAAATTGCAATAGTTGATATTTCAACAAAAAAAATTTTAATGAAAAATAAATAAGTTACATTGCTAATAAAGAAGATGATTTTATAACAACACGTACGAATTTTCAACAAAATACGTTAATTTTCAACGAAATATACCAATTTTCTATATAAAAGTTCATTTTTCTAGCCGAAAAAAAAAACAATTTTTCACTAAAGTAGATGAAGTTTTTACAGAATGAGATGAATTTTGAAACCAAAATTATGAATGTTGAACAAAATAATTCCATTTTAAAGCAAGTGATAACTTTTTTAATCAAAAAAGATGAATTCTTAACCAGAAGCGATGGATCTTGAACAAAAAATTTAATGTAGACTTTTCAATTGGAAAGAATAATATTTCAACCAATAGAACTTAGATTTTTCGTACTGCGTTCCATCAATTAAGTTCGGATTTTACTAGTAAAAGTGGATACATAAATAAAAAATTTTATCAATTATGGATTCAAGAATAATATTTAAAATAAAAATTGACATTCATTTTGAATAATTTTCAAATGTCAGGGTTGAAAGCTGGAAATTATGCTTAAAAAATAAAGTTAATTTTCGATTTCACACTTTTTGATATTAGACTATGCACTTTTCAATTCTGACTACACATTATTATCTATTTACACTATTTTTGATCTCGGAAGTGTGTCCGAGGCCTGTCATTCTTGTAGTGAAAAACTCCTCTTTTTCCTCTAAAATTCAACTATTCCAGTTGAAGATTAATGGTTTTAGTTGAAAATTCATCACTCAAGTTGAAAATTGTACAATTTTCTTGAAAATCCTTTATTTTTTGTTGTAAATGAATTTTTTCAACTAAAAGTTTAACTATCCCATTTTTTGTTAAAAATTGATATTTTTAGTGCAAAATTTAAATGCTTTTTTCAAATTCATTTATTTTGCAATTTTTGGCGGTTAGCAGCAAATATGAATATGTTACTTTTTAGTTGACCGGGAAAATTGAAAAACTTGACCGGGAAAACCCGGGAAATGACCGGGAATTTGGAATCGTCCGCCTAATCGCCACCCTGAACCTGTTCACGGAATGACAGCAAGTGTAATAAAAAAATATCTCTTTTCACACCACCCGGAATAGCAGAAAGATTGTTCATTTATTTCCACTGGTCTGCTAAAGCCAGCACTCCACATATTGGAACAAAAGCTTTTCGACAACAAGCTGAAAAGTTCCTTTCAGTAATGAACGACGATTCCGTTTTGGAAAGTTACGTCAAAATTTACTCGAGTTTGAACGAGGAAGATGTTACTCCTAAAACTTTAAAATCGCTGCTTATTGTGACTAACACTTTGGCGATGGGAAAGGACAACATAGTCACTTTGCTCAGTGGAGAAAGAACTTTGAATGCAGTACTTATTTCATGTGTGAGCACAATTTGAAAGTCTCTTTTATTGTTTGGAAACAACTATAATATTAAGGAAAATGGTTTCTTTTGTTTTTTCCATGATCGAATTGGATTATACATACTTTCTTATGAACTTTTTTATCATCTAAAACAGAACACAAAAAAGCTGACAAATCAAAATTAGACTTCCTAGTGTCTCTTTTCCGGCTCATTAGAGACAAATTTACAACAAAAGAAAAAAAGTGGGAGAAAACGGAAAGAGTCTACCAAAATTGACCTTACCTTAACACTTACGGTTAACAAAAATGTAATTATCTCAGACCTTAAAACTACAAAAATGCAATATTAATGTTATTGAAAGTAGGGCCTAGGGTGAGCCAAAAATACGAAATTGTTGAAAATCGAAAATGGTTAATATTTAAACGTTAAAAGATACTACGTATCATTACGATTTACTCTGAATTGGCTAACATTTTTCAGATGAAATATTTCTCACTCGCATTTAGAAACTGAATATGTCACAAGTAAAACGTCTACTTCCGCGAAACTGGATAATTGGTTCTGATCAAACCTTTTTAGACTACATTCAGCAACATTTCAGCTTAGGAGTTGACTTTTGTTTTTTCTTCAAATGGTTATTTCTATTTTATAGAATGTCTTTTGCCTAGCCTGAAATATTCCGGAATTTATTGATTATCTAGTTCTGTACTGCCACCCTTCAGATGAGCATTTGTTTTATCAAATTTAGTTATTGAAAGATGATCATTAAATCGAATCTATTTCGATACATAAATTGAACTTCTTTTATCAGATTGTCTGATATCAAACTGTAGCGAGATTGTTTTGTCGCGTGAACTTTTTAGTACTGAATTTCGTCCCAAATCGATTCCTACACGGAGAGAAAAATGTAGGGATTAGCGCGCGAACATTTGTCACGCATTAATTCTAAAAGTGCAAGCAAAATTTCCAAGGGCCTCCACGGACTTTCTCGGTGAGTCTTCTTGCGAATATTTAGTGGTGCGAACGTGTCAACAGGCAGACGGCGTGGTCTAAAAGCAAATCGCAAGAGGACTCACCGAGAAAGTCCGTGGAAGCTCTTGGAAATAAAACAAGAGACGCCTGCGATATGCGCCTGTTAAATAGTCCATGCGTTAGCGCCTTGAACTCTCTTGCGCTAAACCCCGGATTTTTTTCTCCGTGTAGTTTTTACAGTGTACGCCATGGAGACTTGATGGCTTATTCACTCATAATTAGGTATTTTCACTTCAACCACCAGGTAACTTCACTTTGTTGAGTGCTGAGGGGAAAATAATGGACGGAATGAATGGAATTCGGTCCATTTTTGCCCTACTTTGCTCATATCTTCGTAAAAACTAATTTTTTCTATATAAGTGTATTTGAAAAATAGTTCTTATTTTCGAAGAACTATTTAATTAAATTATAAAATGATTATTATTATTCATTACGAATATATTACAGAAATGAAGTTTTGTTCCATGCATTTGGTCCACTGTTTCCCCTCAGCTCTCAACGAAGTGAAGTTAGCTGGTGGTTGAAGTGAAAATAACTAATTGGGAGGATTGGAATTCAACCATCCTTTGTCACTTTGTCGGAAATTTCGTTCTTAGTTTTCATAAAAAATCTTAAAAAACAAGATTTTTTAAAAAGAAGACGTTTTCTTAAAACAAGATTTTTTTTAATTTAGAAAGAAAGGAAGGTAATGAAACATAATTCAATATCTTAATTTTCATGTTAATTTATTAAAAGTTGCAAAAAGTGTATCTGTGTTTAGCTAATATAAATTAGCTAATTTTCCAATCTATAAATAAAAACCTCTTTTACTTTTTATAGATAATCAAGAATAGCAAAAGTCAGGATTTCCCTGATTTTACCCGATCTGGGGCCTTATCAAGGAAAACTCTTCAATAGCCCATTATATTATCAACGCAGTATCTCGGTGGGAACGCATTTGCTCTAATCCTGAATAAAAATCTAAGATTTCTAATAAATGTGAGATTAATTATGTATTGTTGCTTTATTACCGTCCCAATATATTTTTAAAAAATGTTTTAGGGGAGCGGCGGCGAATGCGGCGCATATAAAGGAAAATGCACGAT
>CAKNXH010060147.1:87462-112912 GCA_932178445.1 Andricus quercusramuli
TATAACCTTAAATCAAAAACTGTCAACTTCATCGAAGAAAGAGATGAGTTTTTAAACAAACAAAAAAATAAACTGTTACCAAAAGAGATTTTGACAACTGCAATCCACCTTAACCTCTGGTCTTTGAGGTGTTCTCTCTTTGGAAAACTATAAAAATGAGTTTCCAGCGAGTTCAAACGATTGTTGACACACCCGACCACGCAACACAGAGACCCACTTTTTGGGGGAGGGGCCATTTTCAGTAATAATAATTATTTTTTGCAACAAATCGTGGTACTCGCGTATATTAAGCAACGTTAAAGACGGATCTCGCTGCGACCAAGTACTTTCGAGTTTTGCCACTGCGAGCGCTGCCTGCCATTACTTGCTTGGCTCCGCCTACCTGCACATAGTCAATAGATTTCGTCCGGTGCAGCAGGCTGTCGAGCCAACCTGCTAATTGACAGGTATGTCTGTAAATACGCTGCAGCCCATCAGTGCGTCCTCTCAATGCCCTGGATTGAATACCGGGAAGCTTTTGATAAAACCTCTCATATACTTATCATCTGTCTGTTGGAAAGCTTGAAGGTACACCCACACATAATGAGATGCATAGAGAGATTGATGCCTCTTTGGAAAACTAGATTTACGATCTCATCTAGAAATTATCGTCTGATAACGAACAACGTCACCTTCCAGAGGGGCGTCTTTCAAGATTATACCATGAGCCCTTTGCTTTTTTACATCACACTTCTGCCTCTATCTCTCGCACTACGAAATTCTCCTGGATACCTCTGTGGCGACACTAATCAGAGCGAGCATAAGGTCACTCATGTATTTTATATGGATGACCTAAAGATCTATGATTCTGGTAAAAGCAAACTTTAATCTGCTATAAATCTCGTCAAGAACTACACAGGAAAGATTGGAATGGACTTTGGTTTGGACAAGTGTGCCAAAATTCATCTGAAGAAAGGAATGATTACTGGCTTTGCCAAGGACCCTGAGCTTGTGGATATAAATGTTATTAGACATCTTAATAATGGAGAGACCTATACATACCTGGGCGTGCCTTAAAGTCGCATTCAGGACGTAACATCAGTGAAGGAGTCTCTCCGAAGCAGATACAAGCATCTTCTTCGACAGATTTGGTCTTCCAATTTGTCGGCGTTGAACAAGGTATCTGCGATTAACATGCCTGCCGTCCCGGTTCTACTTTACTCGTTTCGGGTGTTTCAATGGACGAAGAACGAGCTTAAGGCCCTTGATGTCACCACACGTAAGATCATGCATATGCATGAAAGCTTGCATATCAATTCGTCAATTCCGCGATTATACATTTCACGCCGTTAAGGCGGACGCGAACTTCTGAATCTCCAGTGTCTTCATAACCGAATTTTTCTAAGTACAGCTTACATCGTTGCTAATGACAGAGATCCACTCCAAAAGATTGTCAGGAATCACGAGATGATTGGCGAAGGAGCGTTTCTTTACGAAGCCGGTGCAACACTCAAAAACAAAAACTTAAACTGATTTTTGGAAAAGGAATTTTAGATTTATTTTTTCTATTTTTATGCGGACATATAAATCCAGACACTTGAGTTTGGAACACTCTGTATATATAATAAAGCCTTTGCAAGGACGGAGTCATTTCCACCTTAGCATACCGTGCCCGCATTTTATGTCAAGAAGTTCCCAGTGATAGGTGCAGAGCGTGTCATGCACCCGCTGAGTACCTAGAACACATGCTATCTTGGTGTCCGACCCACGCAGGAACAACGTACATCTATAGACATAATGCGGCCCTAAGAGTACTTTATTACCATCTTTGTCGCTCTTACGGTCTTGGTCACGACCCTGCCCTGCTCTGTCGAACTCTCCAAGGGATATAGAGTCAATTGTCCGAAACGAGAACTGCCAAATTTTCTGGAACTACTATTTTTGGGCAGCAGTCTTCGTTGCTCACTCGAGACCTGACATTGTTCTCCAAGACTTCGAGAAACGAACTATATTCGTGATCGAATTCTCGGCTCCGTCCGAATACAACTGTACCCAAAGTATTCGGTGCAAGTAATTGTCCTTGTGATTGGTGCTCTCGGAGCTGCGAAACTATCACTGGTTCGTAACCTTAAAGCCGTACACGCTCGCCAAAAATATGCCAAGGCACTATTGACACTTTTTAGATGGCGGTTGCTCTTAGTAGGACCCTGCAGTGGTTGTTTAACTTTTTTTTTTACATTATATATATATATATATATATATATCGCGGGAACAACAATGACAACACCAAACATAGTTGAAGTAAGTGCGGTTCAAAACAATCGAACGCGCAGGGCTCCCGACAATGGGTCGGACAACAATGCCGCCTACCCTAGAGTTAGGGGAGTCAATCAAGACGGAGTCAGTGCGATGGCCAGGCCGAATCTCAATATCTTTGGGTTGACGGATCAACTCAATGACGACCTATTAAGAAAGGTGCTTCAGGACTCGGAGAAACAATTAGGGTTTCTTCCAAGCCCAAAGATCTAACTGAACTGGATGATGAGCATCGTGGAGATTTTTTCGAAGAATCCGACCTCTGGACTATCAATTGTGGTGTGTACAATGCAGCGAGAACTTTGGCAGATGCAAACCGTAGAACAAAATAAACGGTTGATCATAAGACCAAAAGACGAATGCATCAACTCAGCACAAAGATAGGCTGGACAAGGCAATATGCGTCCCGCATTCAGTGTGTGATTGACTACATAACAACCGGCAGGAATTTCACTACCAAGGTTCGAAAGTACGCGCGCGAACTGCGGATCCGTCATCACACAATCAACAAGTCAAAGCTACTGACCATCAGGCAGCATATTGTTGACAGAATACGAGTATTATCTAACGCTAAGAGAAGTCTAGCGGTGACTGAGAGGTGGTTCAGAGAAAATCAACAGATTTTGTCTGACACATCTCGACTCTTCCAAGACCCTCCAGTTACTGTCGACCATCCGCCCAAACGAGAGGAGGTCCAAGCATTTTGGAGAGAAGTCTACGAGGTCCAACATCAACTTCAAGAAGACTCAAAGAAAAACGTATGAAGAGGCATGACGAACTATTCCACTTCCGGTCCAGATGGTACCAAGACCTTCTGGTGGAAGAAGGGTCTTTCAACCCACCAGCATCTGGCGAGAATTTTCACCTTATATCTAAAGTTGGAAGAGCCTATTCCGGAGTGGTTGGTGGAAGGGCGCACAGTGCTCCTGCCGAAGACGGGCAACTTAGCTGATCCTGAGAATTACAGGCCAATAACTTGTCTGAACACACTGTATAAGATCTTTACAGCTATCCTAAATGATAGGATTGTTCAGACAATTGAACCTGTGTGGCAAGAGATGTATGAACATGGCGGCTCAAAGAAAGGCGTAGCAGGATGTCGGGAGAACCTGCTCATTGATAGATGTATCCGTAAAGACGCAGCATCCTATCAATGATTCCTATCGATGGCCTGGATAGATTACTGGAAAGATTTCGATTCAACCTCCCGTAGACTTATCATCTGTCTGTTGGAAAGCTTAAAGGTTCATCCACACATCGTGAGGTGGATAGAGAGAATAATGCCGCTTTGGAAAACCAGATTTACTATCTCATCTGGAAAACATCGTGTGATCACTAACAGTGTCACCTTTCAGAGAGGTGTGTTTCAGGGCGACTCCATGAGCCCTCTTCTCTTCTGCCTCACATTATTGCCACTGTCTCTCGCACTTCGCCATTCCGGAAGGTACCTCTGTGGCGAACCTGGAGATCGGAAGCATAAGGTCACTCATGTATTTTACATGAACGATCTCAAGATCTATGCTAGAGATAAAGAGAAACTACATCAATCTCTAAAAATTGTCAAAGGGTACACTCAAGAGATTGGAATGGAGTTTGGGTTAGAGGAATGCGCCACGGTTCATTTGAAGAAAGGAAAACTTAATGGCATCCCCGAACACCCTGAGCTCGTCGACAAAAGCGCTATACGACACCTTAGCGCCGGAGAGACCTATACATACCTGAGCGTGCCACAGAGCCGCATTCAGGACGTGACATCTATAAAGGATACTCTCCGAAGCAGACACAAACGTCTCATCCGGCAGATTTGGTCTTCCGAACTGTCGGCTAAGAACAAAGTATCTGCAACGAACATGCCGTTCCGGTAGTACTCTATTCATTTGGAGTGGTTCCATGGACGAAGAACGAGCTCAGATCCCTTGATATCGGGACGCGTAAGGTTTTGCACATGAACAAAAGCATGCACCTTAGGTTTTCTGTTCCGCGACTTTACATCTCACGCCGCGAGGGTGGTCGCGGAATATTGAGTCTTGAATTTCTTCACAACAGGATTATTTTGGGTACAGCACATATAGTTGCAAATGGACAAGACCCTCTTCTTAAAATGGCCAGGAAACATGAAGAAGCAGGCAAAGGGGCGTTTCTGTACAAAGCAGCGGAGCAGGCTGCTGAGACACTCGGCCTTGACTTAAATACCGGGGGTGACCAAAATGCATCAAATCTTATTCATCTTGAGTACTCACTCCTGAAGGCCCGGATCAAGAAAGCACAGGAGAAAAACTTCCGCGAAGAGCTCCTCGACAAGAAGATGCACGGCATCTTCCACAGAAATGTGGAGGATCAGTCGATGTCGTATGAGCTAACGTATGCTTTCCTTAAATCATCCGGATTGAAGTCGGACACGGAGGGTTTCATTTTGGCATATCAAGACGGTGTCATTTACACTCAAGCATACCGTCGCCACATTTTGAGCCAAGATATTCCCGATGATAGCTGCAGAGAGGTGTCATGCACACCCTGAGCACCTAGGCCACATACAATCTAGTTGTCCAACTCATGCGGGAACGACCTATGAATGAGAGGTGCCGTATACACTGAAACTTCATATTCTCGACAATTGTTTCTGTTGCGCAGTCGAGGCCTGACATAGTTCTCCTTGACTTCGAGAAGCGAACCATGTTCGTTATCGAATTTTCGACACCAGCTGACAAAAACGTTACAGCCAAGGAGAAAGAAAAGAAAGAGAGGTATAAAGATCTTATAAGGGAGTTGCGACGGTTATACCCCGAATATTCTGTTAAGCTAATCGTCCTAATCATCGGCGCTCTTGGAGGTGCCACAGTTTCACTGGTTAATAGCCTGAGAAGCATCCCTGTGTGTCAACAAAATTCTGAGACACTTGCGGAGAGACTGCAGAAGGCGGTCATTCTTGGGTCGCCCCGTGACTTTAGGGTGCACGAGACTTTGGCCGGATCATCGTATTGAATTCATCGCAGACTGTAGCCGCCCATCTCGCGGTCGCGAGACGTGGTTACGGCTGAAATTTTCCCGCGATTTCGCTGGGAGGGGGTGCAATTTTCCAGATTAGCACCCGCTCCTGGCGAAATCCTGCGGTTGTCCTTAAGACAAACTTTTAACTATATATATATATATATATATATATATATATATATGAATTATTCTTAGAAGCGTTTTCGAGGAAAAACTGGGCTGAACTACAGGTCCGACTGTATTCATCTTTAAAAAGTTTCAAAATAGGGAATTTTGGGAATTAGTAATAATTTTCCTTGGCGAATTACCACCTAACTCGTGGACTATTTTTCCGTATTCTGGCGGCCATCCATCATGCGAGGTGGATGGCAAAAGCTATTTATTGCTTGAAAATCTTTCTCTTTCGTCGTGAATTTGCATTAGCGCCAGAAGAAGAGAATGCAATTGTGATATTTGTATTTTTATTGTTACTCTGTGTTAGAAGCAAGTTCATGAAATTTCATGAAGATGTTAGTGAAGCTTTCTACACTACGGTTAGTGAAAAACTCATTGAAATTTAATGCAACACTAAAATTTAAATAGCCTAATTGAAATTTCAATGCAAGTTTTGGAACTATTTTAAGAGATAGTGCATTGAATTTTTTGTAAATGTTCATGAATATCATATGGATATTCAATGTATATCACATAAAAAACTTCTAAACTTAGTCTCATGAATTATTTCTAAATTTTGTTCATATTTTAATTTAGTTTTATTAAATTTAATAAAAAATGTTATACAATGGCTAGTGTCATATACAAAATAGGCAGAGGTGCAGGGCAACCTCGTCTCGGTGAGACGCATATAGTTGCCCGCACAGCCCATAAAAAGGAATGAGTGCGTTTCGTCCCGGGTCCACCACTGGACTCATCAGTATGGCAATGTGGACGGACCCTGCCACAGATGCTCTGGGGAGGAAGGAACTCGACACCTTATTTTAAGGCGCAAGCCCGAGCTTTGATTGCGAGAAGACTTGCGCCAGCAAGCGGAAGCCGCCTAGCGGTGAGTCCCCACAGTTACTTCGTTTTCAATGCTTGTTTATGAAATTTACGTAAACCACAGTGAGATTTATTCAGCCACCAATAATATTTTATGTACAAGCAATTTAAACAGGTTTCAGAGTCAACTTTATGAAATTTCAATAAATTTTGCTTCAAAATTAAGTTTCGTGTTACTGAAAATTAATGAACTTGGCCTCAAATTAATTTTCAAACCCAAATTTATGAAATTTCAGTGACATAAGTCATTGAAAACTGACTGAAATTTCTAACAGTGAAGTCGAAGCACGGTTTTGTTCCCCTCCTGCTACTGATGCATCTTATTTGGATTTCAGGGTTTTTTCTAAACTTCATGAATATGAAGCTGTCGATCCCTATATGTTATATCTCGCGCTGAATTAAAAAAGCTCATGAATCATTTATGGTATTTAAGCTCTGAAACTGTCGCATTAGCTTTCTTCGAACCGAAATTGTCATTAGAATAGAAAATCAAAATGACCAATGCTTCCCGAGTCGAAATTTAAGCCCTACTTTGAAACTATAACTCCTATCTTAGTAGGCGCTGGAGCAGCAAAGTAGATTCAAAATAAGCAGCTATTTCAATTCAATTAAGACCCTTCTTTGACGCTAAAAATGTCCGAAATCAGCCGTTTTTACACGTTTAGCGTCAAAGGTAGGTCTATATTTGAACCTGTCTGTAGCTTTGATGGACCCTCATTTGCCAGGACGTGCTGCAGTACCACAGCTTCGTCGAGATCTGCGTACTCACATCTCTCATCTACTGAACATAGAAGTTCCTCTCAGCACACAACCCATAATTCTTCCAAAAAGGATCCGATGTAAATTCTGCGATATGAAAAAAGACAGGAAAACAAAAATGTGTTGCATTGTTTGCAAAAGCCCAATGTGCGAAGAACATAGATCTTTTGCATGTCAGGAATGCGGACCTTCATTTTATAAACGATTATTACAAGATTATTATATGTTTTCACTAAGATTTTGCGACTTTTCTCCTCGTTTTCACATTTCTGTTCTCTTTTGGAATTGGTAATTTTCATTCTGCTCAATAAATACACTTTCTGAAAAGAATATGTTCAACGCATTTTTTTTCGATCTTCCATATGTCCTCTTCAAACCCTCCTATTACCTTTTGCAATTAAATAAAACATGGGAATATGGCATTTTTGGTTGTAGAACACGATTTTTGACCACCTCTTCTAGTTTTTTTCTCAAATAATTGAGTCTTTTGTATCTTAAATTTATTCAAACTGATCAAGTAATGTTTATCTCTATTCTAAAGATCCTAATAAACATTTCTAAAAAAAAAATGTAAATCGGATCAACAGGGGCGTCACAATCATCGCGCGCAGGTGTCTGGGTCTCACGGACCCATGTATACGGTTCGTGTAAGTTTGATATATGTGTGCGGTTCTATGGATATTCAATGTATATCACATACAAAACTTCTAAATTTAATTTCATGAATTATTTTTAAATTTTTTTCATATTTTCATTTAGGTATATTAAATTTAATAAAAAATGTGTGGCGTGCGTTTTCTCTACACGTGTTTGGCAGAAGTTTCCTGCTTTCTCCAAACATAATGAACTTTAAGTTTCGGCTGCTGTCACGCCAGACCTTCATTTATGGTCAATAGTAATAAACTCGATTGCCTAGCGCTCTAGCTAATCCGCTTGTTTTCGAGAAGCTCACGTCCGTCCCTCGACAATTGCCCTCGGTTCCAGCTACCCTTTCCGTCGGACTTCGTAGGAGGGGCTTATCCTTCCCCTACGATTTTCCGGGTGAAAGTTTTCCTTGCTGGGGGCTATTGGGGCACTCTTGCTCGAACTAGCGTCGCGTTTGTATCCCTACCTTTCAGCTAGATAGGATGTCCGCGCTCCGTCGGGTCCACGCGACGAACACTCTGTAATTTCAGTGTACAGTTTACTATGAATAAACCATTAAATTGTTTAACTCTACATCAGGCTCATCTGGATTTATTTTATTTCACCCTCTCACGGTCCACAAATTGGTGACGTTGACGTGATCATGGGTGAACACGGTGACTGTTAACATTGTGACGTGCCTTATGTGTAGTGAAAAAAAACTATGACGTGCTTCAAGTATGGTGTGAAAACTGTGACGTGCTTCAAGTGTAGTGCAAAAGCTTTGACGTGCTTCAAGGTAGCTTGTGCGTGTCATAACTAGTGTGATAAAATACCTGGAAACGACGCTAACTTCGGTGCTCCTGCGCCCATCGTGAACGTGCACGCGCCTCGACATTTTCGAGCGCCTGCATTTTTGGAACACAAAGTCAAAGTGTGGTTCACGTTACTTGAAGCGCAGTTCGTCACGGCGCAAATAACTGACGATAACGTCAAGTATTGCAATACCATATCGTGTTTAACGGAGAAGGCTATCGGTCAACTCGAAGACATTTTAGTGGCACCACCGGAAACCGAGAAGTACACCGATCTCAAGACAAAAATGATTGAGAGGTTCACAGAATCGGATAGTTTGAGAGTCCGCAAGCTGATGGAGGGCAAACAAATGGGCGATCGCAAGCCCTCGGAATTTTTCCGGAGCCTTAAATCGCTCGCCACCACAAATACCACGGAAGAATTCATTTCAGAAGTGTGGAAGACGCGTCTACCTGCGCAAATACAAACGGTGATGGCAGCTTCCAGCGAGACGGCAGTCGACAAGATCTTGAAGCTCGCCGATATTGTGCACGAGGTTAGCCCCAGCAAACAAGTCAACGCGGTTGGTGATTAAGCAGGGCTTGTGGAACAGTTCCAGAAGCTGACTCTACAGGTGAACGCATTGACTCAAGATAGCAGCCGTTCGCGCTCTCGTAGAGCACCGCGTGGATCTCAAAACCGCGCCGCGACGCCCACACCGGGGCGCGATGATTCGATAAGTGATCGGTTGTGCTATTACCACCGTCGATTCAAGGAACGCGCAACTAAGTGCCGCAATGGTTGCATCTGGTCGGGAAACGATGCACGCCGTTAGTGAATACGGCAAGCACTGACGGGTTAGCGCATCGTCGATTTTTTGTGAAGGACTTGAACTCGTGCAAATCTTTTCTCATAGACACTGGATCCGATTTGTGTGTGTACCCGCGTAAGTGGCTCGCTGGAAAAGTAAGAAAGTGCGAGTACGAACTTTTCGCGGCAAACGGATCGAGAATCGAAACTTACGGAAATATGCCGCTCAACTTAAATTTATCGCTACGGCGCGAGTTTAAGTGGCCGTTCGTTATTGCCGAAGTGAGTTCCGCGATCATAGGCATTGATTTTCTTTCGCATTACGGTTTGCTGATCGATCCAAAAAACAAGTCCTTGATCGATAATTCGACTGGCTTGACAATGCGCGGATTTGCAGCCGGTGAAGATATACGCACCGTCAAAACAGTGATCGGTGTTTCAGTGTACCACGAGTTACTCGCCAAATACCCCGATTTGATGCGACCGCCCGTGTTTCGAAAAGATACAATTAAACATCGAGTGCAACACTACATCAAGACGACGCCCGGCCCTCCTGTTCACGTCAAGTTCCGCCGCCTTGCACCTGATCGCCTTAAACAAGTCAAGGCTGAGTTCGACATGATGATGGAGCAGGGTATCATTCGACCTTCGAAGAGTCCATGGTCTACGCCTCTCCACGTTGTCCCCAAGAAACACGCCAGCAGTGTTGCCAGATTGGGGTTTTTCTCGCTATTTTTAGGGAGATTTCAGTAGCACGGGGAGAAATATAGTGAGAAAAAATAGATAGGGATTTTTGTAGGGAGATTCTGCTGTTCAAGAGGGTTTTTTAGGGATTACTTGAATAACCTCAAATTAAAGTTATAAAGAAACTTTTTATAACAAAACCAAAAGTCATTGCTCTCGAGACGAAAAATTCGATGTGCCCTTATTACATCCGGAGCTTCGATTGCTAGTTTATATTATGCCTATAAAAATATTATTGTTCCTTCATATATTATTTAGTGTATATAACCTAGACTAGTTTCTATATTATACTAAATTTCGGTTTTGAAAAAAATAAGATCATAGTTTTAAATTAAAATGTTGAAAAAATTAGTATTTTGAATTTGATTTTTAGATTGGTTAAAGCCGTGCGCAGGTGATAGTTTGAAAGCATTTTGCCAAATTCCCGGTAAGAAGAGGAGAATTAAAAAAAATTAATATTTTCATATTCAAACGAAAGAGTGAGCATTATTCAATTTTTTTGAATGTGCTAATTTTCCATCGGGAGAAGTGCCCAACGGAAGAATAGGTTTATCTCCGAAACCAATTCTTTTCTATTTCCTTAACGAACGCCACTTGTGTTGTGTTTCATACAGGCGAAGATATTTTCCATTTTTTTAATTCCTCTTAATGCAAGCAGTAGACACACCTCTCATGGTTATTTTTAATTGCATACTTACATGCTGTATTTTGGATTAATTTAATTCTTTCTAATCCGTCCACAAAATGCGTGCACTCACATGATTTCTATTCCTCCGTGTGCAACATAAGTTTGAAAATTTCAATTTTTTTTTCATGGTTATTTTTAATTTCATACTTACATGCTTTATTTTCGATTATTTTATTTCCTTCTAATCGCAAGTTGGCTACTAAACATCTCCTCTCCTTCCCTAAATCCTAACAACGGTTTCAGATGTTTAGCAGTCAAGATGCAAAAATTTAACCTAAACCAAAAATCCAAATTCAAACCAAAAAAAAGTTAGGCAGGAAATTTCAAAAATTTTATTTCGACTATGCTGGATAGATCGTTTTTTTGGCTACGTATCCTTTTTTTGTGGTTGTGTAATCCATGCACGTACATTAAAAAATAATTTTAATATAATTTAAATGTGTTCCAAGACAGATTGCATATGAAATCGATCGAAATATGTTTCTGATAAACAGATTAATAAAAAAAATGTTCACATAATTTACCCAAATTCTTTTTTTTCACCTGTAATTTATAAATGTAATACAATATTTATTCATTAAAAAAAAAGAATTTATTTCAATTTACAGTTGCGCCTTAAAAGTGACATTATTTTATTCCTTTCTATTCTTTCTTTTACATTTCTCCACTCTTTAATTCCTCCCAATACGCTTCCATTATATTTTTCTAAGTCGATTAAAAGGAATAGGTTTTTCTTTTTTTGTCTACTCGATGGTGGAACTTTCGATGGAGGAAAATTCACGTATTGATGAGAATTCAGATTCTGAATCTTTTTGAATTATTTTCTTCTTACCGGGTTGTAAATGCGAATTGATAGCACACCATAAGTCTCTTAAAACTCACGCAGCGAGAGTGAGAAGACAAACGTTTTCAAACAGAGGTGTTTACGCGGGTTGAACGGCATGTAAAATGCGAGTAAAATTACATAGGGAGAAATATAGGGATTTTTCAGTTCGACTTAGGGAGATTTGGGGTGAAATAGTGACAGTCGTGGGGGGAAATCTTGAGACTCATCTGGCAACACTGCACACCAGCCCGCGACCATGTGGCGACTACCGAGCTCTCAACGCCCGCACGATTCGCGACAGGTACACTCCGCCACACATCGAAGATTTTGCACAGAATCTACATGGAAAAAAGGTATTTTCGAAAATTGATCTTGTTCGCGCTTTCAATCAAATACCAATCGTACAGGAAGATATCGAGAAAGCTGCAATTGTTACGCCTTTCGGTCTTTTTGAGCCATGCATGATGTTCGGTTTGCGAAATGCAGCGCAAACTTGTCAACGCTTTGTCGATGAAATGTTACGCGGACTTGATTTCGTTTACGCGTACATGGATGATTTTTTGATCGCGTCTGAAAATGAGGAGCAACATTTAGAGCACTTGAAAATTTTATTTCATCACTTCTCGACGTTCGGTATTGTAATTAACCCGGGGAAATGTGTATTCGGCGTAAAAGAAATAAGTTTTCTTGGCTATACGGTAAACTCTGACGGCATTTCTCCAATGCAAGAGCGCGTCGACGCGGTTTAGAAATTTTCTTTGCCCATTACGATTAAAGCCTTGCGCCGTTATCTCGGCAAGTTCAATTTTTATCGTAGATTTGTACCTCACGCGGCTGATATCCTACACCCTTTGAACGAACTTTTAGTTGGTTCAAAAAAGGGTAAGGAACCTGTCAATTGGACCGAAGAAGCTCGCGACGCTTTTGCTCATTCGAAAAACGCTCTCGCGAACGCAACTTTGCTCGCACATCCCGTTCCAGGTGTGCCTGTTAGCATAGTCGTAGTCGCTTCAGATTTCGCAATCGGCGGTGTACTGCAACAACGCGTAGGTAATGCATGGCAACCTCTAGCTTTCCACACAAAATCTTTGATGACAACCCAACGCAAATATAGCGCGTACGATTGCGAACTTTACGCTATCTACAGCGCTGTTAAAAGTTCCGCGCCAATTCCAACATTTAGACTACATTTTTCAATTCACTACAGATATTAGGCATATTAAAGGTTCTGAAAATTGTGTAGCCGATGCATTATCTCGCGTCGAAGCAATCGCGTTATCAAAAGATCACGACTCTTTTGCTTCTGCCCAAAAAGACAACGCGGAATTACGTGAGTTGCTTTCTTCCGATCAATCAGCTCTTAAGTTGCAAACAGTGTTTTTTCCAGACCAGAACCTGCATTTATACTGCGATACGACGAGCGACGTCGTACGGCCTTTTGTCCCTGTATCTTTACGTCGCGCTGTATTTAATTCATTGCACAGTCTGTCACATCCCGGCATGCGAGCTACTCAGCAGCTCATCACTTCGCGTTTCGTTTGGCCTGCAATAAATAAAGAATGTAAAGAATGGACGCGCGCCTGTACTTTGTGCCAGCGATGCAAAGTACCTCGACATGTTTCCGCTCCTATTCAACAATTTGAGAAATTAGCTAATCGATTCGAACACATTCACATAGATATTATTACCATGAGTTATTGCCAAGGTTTAAGATATTGTTTAACGTGCGTCGACCGCTTTTCTCGCTGGCCCTAAGTCATTCCGATTGTTGATATGGAAGCTACTACTTTTGCGACTGCTCTGCTTTCAACGTGGATTGCTCGCTTTGGCGTTCCTTCGCGAATCACGACTGATCAAGGACGCCAATTCGAATCAGCGCTTTTTACGGAATTATGTAGGTTTTTAGGTACAAAGCGCATTCGTACGACAAGCTATTATCCGCAAGCGAATGACTTAGTGGAAAAATTTCACAGGCAACTTAAAGCCGCGAATAAATGTCATGATGGCAGCGATTGGATTTCAATTTTGCCAATCGTTTTACTTGGTATTCGAACTGCCATCAAAGAAGATCTCGGAGTGACGGCCGCCGAACTTGTTTACGGCGCCAGCCTACGCTTGCCTGCGGAATGTTTTCTTGCTAGTGACCACAAACCGACTGCTACTTTTATGGATAATTTTAAAAAACGCGTCAACGATGTCAACCCGTCGCCTGTACGTCGACACGGCAATAAGAAGTTTTTTGTATTTAAAGACTTAGCCCCTTCACCATATGTTTTTCTACGTCATGATGCTGTACGCGGCATGTCCGATCCACCATATGATGGACCGTATAAAGTCATAGAGCGCAATGATAAATTTTTTGTTATCAAAATAAACGACACAAAGGTTCGCGTTTCCATTGATCGACTAAAGCCCGCTTTCATTTTATCAGACGATTTAGAAAACCTCGCCGAAGAGAAAAAATTACACGACGATGACGAAGATTACAACATTGTAATCGAACTTTATCGCGAAAATATTACGCCACCGATTCAAACCGCTCCTGCACCTACCAACGTACAGCAGGCAGGACCTTCGAATCCCAATGTAAACAGTGAAAACCGTAGTCGTTCCACCACTCGTTCTGGACGAAATGTACATTTTCCAGACCGTTTTCAAGCTGGTTTTAAATAGAATATATTTTGTATTATAATTTTCGATCTTTTCCCAGCATTGTAATTTTATTTTATATTAAATTTTTTTTCTCCTTCAAGTTGCGTTATCACTGGTAAGGGGGTGATGTGGTGTGCGTTTTCTCTACGGGCGCACTCGACTTCCGCTCACGGTCAACCACCCTCGGTTTCAAAATTCCGATTTCCGCTCGGGGCAAAAGCAGGTATCTTACGGCCCAAAATTGTGATGGTTTGTGAAATGTAAATAATGCAGATAAAATTATATCGTTTCGAATCATGTTCGAAACATTGATGTTCAGATTATTTTGATGTCGCAAATCGATCATATTAATAGTTATAAATAATTATTAAAAAATATATATATAATTAATAATGAAAAATCTAAAGTTAGAAGGAAAAAAAATAAAGAAGATTCCCAGCTAATGGAAAATGGTTATTTACATTTATTGAAACACTATCTTTCGACATGATTATTTTACAGTACTAACTAATAAATTTATAATAGTTACGCATACTTTTTGCACATATTGTTTAAAAAATTACATTTTAAATTAAAAATGGTTAGAGTAATAAGCAGTTGAGTACAATTAGGCGAACGGACGATATGATACAAAATAAATATATAAATCCGCTATTACAAGGACGTCGGAAATAAATAATTGTTTAAACAATTTATTATTGTTTTTAGAAATTTTCTCATACAATGGAGTTAGAAAGATGCGGTTTTTTTTTACAAACTTTCCATTTGTTGTCCAATTTTCAATTAGAGGGAAGTGATAGTCCATCAATGTTAACAAGGGTGATTGTTTAAACAATTTATTATTAATGTTAATAACATTCTCTTAGAAAAATGCTACAAAGTTGCAGTTGAAGAAAAATAACCTTTAGTCAAATTTTCAATTAAGTTAAGTAATTAATTAGTCAAAAACTAATTGCTTAAACAATTTATTATAATTATTAATAATATTATCTTTGCTTAATTGCCTTAATTGGTAGAATGTTGCGGTTTTTTTCTGAAATTTTCAACTGATTGTCTATTTTTCATTAGGCGTGACGTAATAATTAATTAGATTTAGCAAAAATAATTGTTTAAACAAATTATTATTGTTCATGACTATCTTCATCCATATCAGTGCCTGAAAGTTGCGTTTTTCGGCAATTTTTACCTTTCTGTCTTTTTTCCACTTAGTGAGGTAATAATTGATTGAAGTTGAAAAAAAGTTGTTTAAACAATTTCATATTGTTTATAACTATCTTTTCTTAGACAAGTGCTAGGAAGTGGCGGCTTTTTCTAAAATCTTTCACTTTGCTTCGCCTGCCTAATTACTAACAATTAATAAATAAACATTAGAGAACTATATTTTAAATAATCTCTTTCCTTTTTGTGGCTGACTTATTATTCGTTCATAAATAAAAATGCGATCCAAAGTTGAATATTTTAGAAAAAACCGCCACTTTATAGCACTTATCTAAGAAAACATGGTTATAAACAATATTAAATTGTTTAAAAACTTATTTTTTAACTTTAATTAATTACTACCTCACTATGTGAAAAAAGGACAGAAAGGTAAAAATTGCCGAAAACCCGCAACTATCAGGCACTGATATAGATGAAGAGTCATAAACAGTAATAATTTGTTTGAATAATTATTTTTGCTGAATCTAATTAATTATTAAGTCACGCCTAATGACAAATAGACAAACAGTTACAAATTTCATAAAAAACCGCAACATTCTACCAATTAAAAAAAGAGAATATTATTAACAATGATAATAAATTGTTTAAACAATTATTCTGTTAACTTGAATTCATTATTACTTCACTTCAAAAGAAAATTGGACAAAAAGCCAGAAATTAACAAAAAAACTGCATCTTTCTAGCATTATTCAAATACAATATTATTAATAATTATAATAAATTGTTTAAACAATTATTCTGTTAATTTGAATTCATTATTACTTCACTTCAAATGAAAATTGGACAAAAAGCCAGAAATTAAAAAAAAAAACGCATCTTTCTAGCATTATTCAAATATAATATTATTAATAATTATAATTAATTGTTTAAACAATCATTATGTTGACTTGAATTCATTATTACTTGACTTCAAATTAAAATTGGACAAAAAGCCAGAAAGTGAAAAAAATCCGCCTCTATAGCATTATTCAAATATAATATTATTAATAATTATAATAAATTGTTTAAACAATCATTATGTTGACTTGAATTCATTATTACTTCACTTCGAATGAAAATTGGACAAAAAGCCAGAAATTACAAAAAACCGCATCTTTCTAGCATTATTCAAATATAATATTATTAACAATGATCATACATTGTTTAAAAAATTATTCTGTTAACTTGAATTCATTATTACTTCACTCCAAATGAAAATTGGACAAAAAGCCAGAACAAAAAAAAAACAAAACGCCGAAGCGACGCCACTTTTGTTCAAGAAATACACTACTACATTTAATGGTTTAATTCTTAGTGGGAGGGGCAGCTCGAAGTCGCCAAGTCGGGTGCACCCGAATTAGGGCTACCTACTCTTGCCGCGAGTGGAACTCGGCATTTTCAAACCGAGGGTGGTTGAACCATAAAAGTAAAATCTTGACCGCGAGCGGAAATCGAGTGCACCGTTCTCTACACGTATTTGGCAGAAGTTTCTTACTTTCTCCAAACACAATAAACTTTAAGTTTCGGCTGCTGTCGCGCCAGACCTTCATTTATGGACAATAGTAATAAACTCGATTGCCTAGCGCTCTAGATAATCCGCTTGTTTTCGAGAAGCTCACGTCCGTCCCTCGACAATTGCCCTCGGTCCCAGCTACCCTTTCCCTTGGACTTCGTAGGAGGGACTTATCCTTCCCCTACGATTTTCCGGGTGGGAGTTTTCCTTGCTGGGGGCTATTTTGGCACTCTTGCTCGAACTAGCGTCGCGTTTGTATCCCTACCTATCGTCTAAATAGGATGTCCGCGTTCCGTCGGGTCCACGCGACTAACACTCTGTAATTTCAGTGTACAGTTTACTATGAATAAACCATTATATTGTTCAACTCTACATCAGGCTCATCTGGATTTATTTTATTTCACCCTCTCACGGTCCACAAATGTTACTTCATTTTTAATGCAAGTTTATAAAATTTACGTAAACCACAATGAAATTCATTCAGCCACCAATAATATTTTATTTACAAGCAATTGAAACAGGTTTCAGAGTCAATTTTATGAAATTTAAATAACTTTTGCTTCAAAATTAAGTTTCGTGTCAAAGAAAAATTAATGATCATGGTCTCAAATTAATTTTCAAAACCAAATTTATGAAATTTCAGTGACAAAAGTCATTGAAATCTGACTGAAATTTCAGGAAATTTCTAACAGAGTACATTGGTGCTGCAGGCCCTACCCTACATTGGCGCCTCAGCCCCTACACTGACAATAATAATAATAACAATGCATTAATATTTGGACAAAAAATGTAAAATGACGTATAAAAATATATTTCCCGTATTTTATTATGTGATGTGCGCCGAAGAAAGGGGGCTTACTCTAAAAAATCAAAATCGAGGTCTTTACACCTTTCGATAGTTTTTGAGATATGCTCTTTTTAATGAAGCCATCGAAAAAAAATTTTCGAACGTTATTATTGCTAATAATTGAGTTATTAGGTATCCGAGAAATCAGGCTTTCGCTTGAGAGCTCGAGATCCCGTGAAGCAACTCCCACCAACTGCCATCTAAAAAGAAAATGTCAATAGCCCCTAGTCAAAAGAGTTTTGGATGTGTGTGATAGAGTGTCCTGTGAAAGGCTTAAGTCTTTTGGCGAGAAAGCGTGCTAGGTTGTAAGTTGGTGAGTTTATTGCGCTGACAATCGGTCTGAATGGGATGTTGTTTTTGTGAATTTTTGGGAGTCCGTAAAGTTTTGGAGAGATGGGATTAGTAGGTTTTAATTTAGATATTGTATCGCTTTCAAGATTTGTGTCTTTTGGGAGGCATTTGTTTTTCTGTTTATTGTTTTTGTGGGGTCTTTTTCAAGTTTTTTATATGTATCATCAGTAAGAAGGTCC
This sequence comes from Andricus quercusramuli, assembly GCA_932178445.1. Classification (NCBI taxonomy): domain Eukaryota; kingdom Metazoa; phylum Arthropoda; class Insecta; order Hymenoptera; family Cynipidae; genus Andricus; species Andricus quercusramuli. The sequence goes on from CAKNXH010060147.1 coordinate 105,769, forward strand.
ATGATTTTGCTGTTATAGTCTTCTTTATTTATTATTACTGTTGTCTTGCCTTTGTCTTCTAGTAATATTATGATCCCTTTATTCTGACTGAGTTCTTTAATAGCTGTCTTTTCTTGTTTTGTTAAGTTTGAGGAGGAAAGTTGGGCTTCGCGTAAAATATTGGCTGTCCTACGCCGTATGTCATTTGCTTTTTCAGGTGGAAGGGTGTATATTGTGGATTCCAAATTACTGATGATTCCTTCTTTTGGGATTTTGGAGGGAACGACAGCAAAATTATGTCCTTTAGATAAGGCTGAAATCATTTAATTGCTGAGAGGATGGTTAGAGATGCTTTTTACTGTATTAGTTAATGGTGAGTGCTTTACTGGAAGTAATTTGTCAAATTTTATTATTTGTTTCTCAGTGCAAAAATCTTAAATCCGTTGGGATTGGTCACATGATATGCGGTCCAATGTGGATCAAATGTCAAATCTGAGAGTGTTTGATAGGAAAAGGTGAAGATTTAATAGCTTTTTGGAGGTAGTGTCCAAGGCAAATTTGGTATGTTGTATTCTTTCTCTTGAGAGAAGCAAACTTTTTTTATGTAGAATTTATTTGGATTTGGATGTTCCCAAATGGTTTTTTAACTTTAAGAATTTTGGGACGATGTTATTGTCCCTGCACCGTTTTAAGAAAGCTAAAGATGTTAGTAGCTTAGCTTGAGAAGACCTGAGCTTACAACAAGTGTTAGTTTTAGTAAGAAGCCCCTCCCCGTAGAGTTCTTTAATAATAGATTTAATACTTTCAGGATGATTCATTATAATAAATTTTAATTAAAAATTTAAAGATTTTTTGGGTATCAATCGTGTGCGAAACTATCAATGTTGCCGACGTTTCGTGAACATTGCAGTTCACTTCTTCAGGGCTGACCTAGAACTGAAGTTTCAGGTTATGTTGTTCTTATATATGTATTCCCTACGATGCCTGTGATTGGCCAGAGCGCCCCATGGTGGGGACTGGTTGAATTTGATTGGCCAATCAAAAACCCTGATATTCAGTCCACTATGGAAATTGAACAAAACGGAATATTACCTTTCTTGGACGTACTAGTTTACAAAAGATCCGATAACACATTTAGAAATAAAGATTACAGAAAATCCACGCATACAAACAGATACCTGCATGCCTCCTCCCACCACCACCCATCTCAAAAGCAATCGGTTAAACAATGTTAAACAAATCCTACTACAAAGCGATTACACAAACAAACAAATTGATAAAGCAGTGAGAAAATACACTCAAGAAAAAGAGTCAACACAACCTATCAAAGAAAGAGAGAGAAACACAACCACCATTCTACCCTACATTCAAGGTATCACGGAACAAATAGGAAGAATTTTCAACAAACGCAACATCCAAACTATATTTAAACCACCTGCGAAAATAGCACAACTTCTAAACAACCCTAAAGATAAAAAAAGAACCTTTCAGTGATCCGGGAGTATATCAAATCCCTTGTTCTTGTGGTAAAGTCTATATTGGAGAAACCGGGAGGGCGGTAACTCAACGTGTAAAGGAACATGAGAGTAAAGTCAGGTTGAAACATTTCACGCAATCAGCAGTAGCTGAGCATCATATCGAAACAGGACATAGTATTTTATTTGACAAAACAACCGTCATCGCAAAAACGTACAAGAAATTTCCAAGAAAACATAGAGAAGCAATCGAAATCTTGAAACACCCTAATGACATCAATAGAGACAATGGATATAATACCAATTCGATTTGGCTTTCCGTCCACCCAGGTTTTTTTTTTCAAGACTTGATTGGCCAATCAAATTCAACCAGTCCCCACCATGGGGCGCTCTGGCCAATCACAGGCATCGTAGGGAATACATATATAAGAACAACATAACCTGAAACTTCAGTTTCAGGTCAGCCCTGAAGAAGTGAACTGCAATGTTCACGAAACGTCGGCAACATTGATAGTTTCGCACACGATTGATACCCAAAAAATTTTAAATTTTAAATTAAAATTTATTATAATGAATCATCCTGAAAGTATTAAATCTATTATTAAAGAACTCTACGGGGAGGGGCTTCTTACTAAAACTAACACTTGTTGTAAGCTCAGGTCTTCTCAAGCTAAGCTACTAACATCTTTAGCTTTCTTAAAACGGTGTAGGGACAATAACATCGTCCCAAAATTCTTACAGTTAAAAAACCATTTGGGAACATCCAAATCCAAAGCAATTCTACATAAAGCAAGTTTGCTTCTCTTAAAAAAAATAATACAACATACCAAATTTGCCTTGCACACTGCCTCCAAAAAACTATTAGAGCTTTACCTTTTCACCGTATGATGACGGCAAAAATTGGAGTTTTTGATAAAATTTTCGACATTTTCGTTTCGAAAAAAACGAAAAATCAATTTTTGACCAAAATTCTGATTTCGACAATAATCACACTTTCGCATCAAGCGTACGAAATTTTCTTTATATAAACCCGATTTTCACCAATATTTTATAAATGAAACATTGGCAAAATCAATTGCATCATCAATTTTCCTGTTCAAACGAGAAGGATTGTACTGTGAGGAGTATCCGTCACTTTATCGCAGATTTGTTGTCATTAACATATAATAAAAAGGATTATTGTAATTTGAAAATATTACGTAAATGTAAATATGTGTACGACGATACATTATATTGAAAATCAGCTGCTTGAAAATAAAAAAATAAAAATTCATAAGCATATTTAAAGATACAAGAAACGGTAATATGCACGTTCGGATTACTAACAGTTAAAAATTGCAACAGTTTTTAAAATGAGATAAAGCTGATCAAACTAATTTTGTTGTGTCAATGACGTCATGAACAACACAACATTTGTTTATATTCAGTAGGTTAAATTAAAGCTACTGCAGTGGATTTGATAAAAATACTGAAAAATGTGTTCATAAAATTTCACATAAACTTGAACATTTCTTCTCCAATTTTCAATTTTTTTAAATTCAAGTAACATATCGTTGGAATCTTTATAATTAACAGATTTGGAATATAATATTTACCAATTACCAAGTGCTAATTTGAAAAAATGTTATATTCAGCATTTTAGTCATCATTAGGTACAAAGGACTCCTGCTGACCAGCTCGGCGGCAGCAGTTCGGCTGAGTGAGGGGAAGCCGCGTAGTGGGGGAACCGTTTGCTGGTCCCAGGGCGGAATTGGCATCTGCCCCTTCGATAATTGAAAGTCCTTTTCTATAATGATGGTACTTTTCCACCTGTCACTCGTCATGAAATAATCGCTAATCCACTGAAAACTTTCAAATTATGTACAAATATAGGCAAAACCTTCATGTGCTGAGATTTTCACTACAATATGTACAGAAATTCAGGTATCTACATTTTTTGGCCAGGTAGTGGCCGTTTCGAGACATTTGAGGATTTAGCAAAAGGAATGGACTGGTCATCCCGAAGATTCGGGATGACTGGCCAAGCTTATAAAAAATATTGTTCTACCCATCCTGAATCTCGAGACGACGAGACACTTTGCGCACTTGTATTACAAACAACTACTTTGAAACTTCATAAATCGGTATACTGGTAGTTTCAACAATAGGTCGATCGGTGAGTCTTAGATATGCGAACGAATAACCTACATGTAATATTGTCTTGATTTGAATATCACAAAAGTTTTTCCCATATAAACAGAATATACCATTTTTTGAAACATCATAATTCGGTACTGGTAGGTCATAAAAGTTTCAACAATAGGTCGATCGGTGAGTCTTCGAGACGCGAACAAATAACCTACATGTAATATTGTCTGGATTTGAATATCAAAAAAGTTTTTCCCATATAAACAGAATATACCATTTTTTGAAACATCATAATTCGGTACTGGTAGGTCATAAAACGGATATCAATAGGCCAATCGATGAGTCTTAGAGACGCGAACAAATAACCTACATGTAATATTGTCTTGATTTTAATATCCAAAAAGTTTTTCCCATATAAGCAGAACATACCATTTTTTGAAACTTCGTAATTCGGTACTGGTAGGTCATGAAAGTTTCAACAATAGGTCGATCGGTGAGTCTCAGAGACGCAAACAAATACCCTACATGTAATATTGTCGTGTTTTGACACTGTCGTGACTGATTGAAAGTCAATTTTTACTGATTTAAATTATGCGGATTCGTAGACTGACGAATCCGTTAAAAGTGACTTTTCAAATCAGTCAATTCGACTCAATGATAAAATGAGTCATTTAAAATGATCCAATCGGTTGAATTCTCAACTAAAGAGTAACAATTTTCCACCAAAAATGTAATAATTGAATTTCCGCTTGAAAACATTAATTTTCAACAACTAAGTCGAATATTTAACTGAAGAAGATAAATTTGCAAAAAAAAGAATAAGCAATAAAATAGTTACATTTTCAATGAAACAGATGAATTTTCAAATAGAATGATGAATCATGTTACAAATGAATGAATTTTTAATAAAGCAGTACAACTTTCAACCAAGTATAGATGAATTTTCAAACAAAAAAATTAATTTTTCGTAAAGAAGATTAATTTCCTATAAAAAAATATGAATTTGCAATCAAATAGTTAGATTTGCAACAACAAAAAATATTAATTGAAGAAAATTGAGTAGTTCAATTTTCAATTGAAAACATTAATTTCCAACGAAAAAACGAATTTTCAACAAAACAATTAAATTTTCAACCAAAGAGATGATATTTAAACTAAAACGATAAATCTTCAATCAAAAAAATTTGATTTCAACAAAGTAATTTAACTTTCAAATGAGTAGTCAAATTTTGAATAAAAAACAATTGTTTTAAAAAAAAATTCTGATGAATCATTAACCAAAAGAATAAATTAAAAAAAGCAATTCAAATGTCAACAGTGTAGTTGATTTTTCAAACAAAAAGAATGGAATACTTCATTTTTTAATCAACAAAATTAATTTTCAACAAACAAAACAAGCACATGATCAACAAAATAGTGACATTTTCAGCCACTGACATGAATTTCCAACTAAAATGATGAATAATTATAACGATGAATGACAGTTTAAAAAAAATAATAATAAATGTTGAAACGTTGCAAGTTTTTATAAATATAATTGGACCAGTACGCAAACGGAAATAAGATATTTTAATTAATAAAATGATGAATCGTCAACAACAAAATGAATTTTTAACAAAGTAGTTCAACATTCAACCGAGTAGTAAAATTTTCAACAAAAAATTTAAATTCAACCAAAAATATGACTTTCAACCAAGTATGTTTATTTTCTATCAATAAATACAACCATTCAACAAAATATATAATATTATAACCAAATAGATGAATTTTCTACGAACAAATATCGATTTTCAACCAGAAATGGAATAATTGAATTTTCAGTAAAGAAAAAATTAATTTTCAACCAATAAAGCAACGAACTTAAAAATAATTATCTAAATTTTTAGCAAAGCAATTGAACTATTAACCAAGTAGTTGAGTTTGGAACCACAAAAGATCAATTCTGAACGAAAAATGTATTAGTTGATATTTAAAAAAAAAGTATTATTTGAAATAAAATAACAGTTCATATTTCAACCAGGAAAGATTGTAATAGAAACACGAATTTTCAACAGAACAGTTGAATTCTCAATCAAATAGTAGAATTCTTTTTCAAACAAAAAAAAACTAGTTTTGAACAAATCAGATAAATGAAGAAGAAAAAACGCATTTTCGAAGACAAATTTAATAGTTGATATTTCCACCAAAAAAGGTTTTAATTTGAAGAGAATTGAATTCAACCGCAAATATGAAAATTTTAATTATATTATACAATTATTTCTATACTGAGTTTCTTATAATCATTTTCTATAAGGATTTTTCTAGAATCGTGAAAAAATTATTAGAAATTCAGTATAGGAAAATCATTATTGGAAAATCATTATCAGCCCACACTCAATTTCTTATAATATTTTTTTTGTTAGGGTGTAACAACCATAACAATGAGTTAGGAACCCTCTGAACATTTTTCAAATTCTAAAAAACTATAAACTTGAAAAATTAAAAAACAAATGTAATGCGATTTACTTTTTAAAAAAGAGCTAGGAGGCCTCCATACAATCTCAGGCCTAGTCTTATGGGGGGCGGGACCTCTCTGTGACTGGTCACGAAAATATTGTAGGTCACATCCTCACCCTTTTCCAACGTCTTGTGGGGGGCGGGAAGACACCTCTGTGGCTGGTCACAGAAATAATGTAGGTGACATTCATGCCCCTTTCTGACACCTCAGGGGGAGGGGCGTTAGTCGAAGGTATCAGCTTTTCGAAAATTTATCGGTACGAATGGCCAAAGTCTTATCTGGGAGCTATTCGTACCACAATTTCGGTACCCGTGGACATGGCCATTTTTATATTTCGGCAATTTTCATTTCGGCCTCGTAATTATATTATGGTAGTAGCACTGTTTACAGTGCCTAATTTCAATAGCACAAGTACGCCTTCTCGTATAGTCATTTGCGCGGGTATAACTTGAACGACTTCGTTCAAATTTGTGTTTTTTTGTTTACTGTTTGGTTGAAAATGTAACTATTTTGTTGGGAATTGATTTTTTTGCTAAAAATTCCTAACTTTTGGTCTAAAATTCAACTATTTGAATGAAAATGAACTATTTGGTTAAAAATTCAACCATTCGGTGAAGAATAAACTTTTTTGTTAGAAAATCATAGTTGCGGCATATTTTCTAGCATTATTATATTACATATCTAGCGGAATTTTTGAATATCATTTTTTTAAACCCATTCATATTTTGTGGATTTGAACAAATTTGGGGGAGATATGCTTGAAAGTTAAAAAAAAATTGTGGTCCACCTCAGTCCACGTGGACTTTGGCTAGACCCGCTTGACTCGTGGACAATCGTGGACTTTTGCCTCTTTTGTTTAAAAATGCATTTATTGCTGTATAAATTTCATCTTTTCTGCTTAACAAGGCAAATTTTTAGTAGAAAAATATTCTATTTCCGTCAAAAATGAAATTTTTTGTTCCAATCTTTAGTAGAAGATTCGTATCTTTGGCTCAAAAATTTAGCGAATTGGTAGGAAATTTAATTGTATGGTTGAAAATTTATATATATATATATATATATATAT
>CAKNXH010060147.1:113312-147000 GCA_932178445.1 Andricus quercusramuli
TGCTTGAAATATCAACTATTACATTTTTCGTTGAGAACATTTTTTTTTCGTTGAAAATTCAACACTACTTGTTCGGAAGTTAAACTACTTGGTTGATTGGAAAAGAGTATTAAATTTTCTATTTTAAGAAATTAAAAAACAAAGAAAGATGAATTTTTAACAAAATTAATTTTTAACCAAAAAGACGAATTTCCAACAAAATACATGAATTGCTGCGAACATTTCTATAAATAATATATGTTTCATAATATTTGGTGAAATATAACAGTTTATATTTCAATAAACAAATTATGTAAACAATTTCCAAATATTTGTTCCTTTCATTCAAATAGCTTGAGAAGTTGAAAGTCTAAGTTAGTCACAAATATCGATAAAAATATGTCAATAAATATTTTCAAAAACAATTGATCATAGATGAGTACTAATTATAAAATATTCCAGGAATGTAATATTGTCGTGTTTAGAATATCAAAGAAGTTTTTTCCATATAAGCAGAATGAACTATTTTTTGAAACTCCATAAATCGGTACTGGTAGGTCATAAAAGTTTAAACAATAGGTCGACCTATGAGTCTCAGAGATGCGAAAAAATACGCTAGATATCGTATTGTTGTATTTTGAATTTCAAAAAAGTTTTTTTTTCATATAAACAAAGTAAAATGTTCTTGTTCAATTCTCTAAACGCAAGAAAAAAACTACTTCTAAATGGTCGATCTAGCTTAAAATTCTATCAGACCTGCACTGTTAGAAAAATCTCTACTAAATTTAGTATAGGGGAAACCACCCTACAGTAGATAATGATTTACAGTAGATAATCTTAATTAACTGGAAAACTGACTACAAATGTTCATTACTTTTGTAAGTATAACGTTTCAGCAAGGATACTATATCTTCTGACGAACTTTCATTGACATTTTATAATTAATTAATGTGTGAGAGCAAAAAATTTATTTTTAACCCGAAAAAAAATGTTCACCTCTTCTTTATTCATACTTTTTAACTTAATGAAACATTTCCATGACATGTTTATACATTAGAATCAAAGCTTGAAGTTTAATGAACAATATTTATAAATAGAAAGTGTTTTTTCTTCAATATTTATAAATATTTAAGGACATTTTATTGGATATTACTTCTTCCAACAGTAGATAACCAACAGTAGATAAACGGAAAATTACTAGAAATGTCTCTGTCAAAATTGGCAGCTCTGCGACTGTCTCGCAGTTGTTTTAAATTAAAGGTTGTGTTTGTTTTTTTATTTTGATTTGTGAAGTTTTTAAATTCAAATTATTTCAAATGATAAACTAAGAAAATAGTGTAAATTATTATTTATTAAAAAGCTCATAAATTTTAATTGTGTTTCAAGGAGCCTTACGGAAAAGATATAATTTTTTTGGATTAAGGTACGTAAAAAAGCTGCACTTTTCTGTCATCGCAAGTCAGGTTAAATTGTATGAAGATTAAACATCTTGTACCAATCGCACCAACCTTACGAAATATCAGAGATAAAAAAATGTCAATAATTTAAACTTTTGTGTTTTTCGTAAAATAATCGTAGTTTCAACTATTTTTTACTCAATAAATTGATTTTAATTGTAAGTATACTAATGATAAATTATAATTATCCAGAATTGAGTATTCTAACTTGCCCAGGAGCAATACCAGAAACAATTATCTATTGATGGACAAAGGTGTCAAAATCGTACCATTGACCAGGTCTAATAAAAAAGTTTAATACAGCTAATTGATTAAGTTCGTGATATTTTTTTCTATAAGAATACTTAATTAAATATGTAAGCTTTATTTAACAATGATCATCTTTCTTTAATTTTGGAAACTGATGCAGTTAAATGCTGTTGATTTTTTCCCTATCTACTGTAGGGTGGTCTCCCCTACGTGTAATGGAAGCAAGAATGCAGAACCTGAAATTAAATTTAGTATACCAGCGTACAGTAAATTTACTATATTCTTACTGAATTTAGTATACACGTATATGAAATTTAGTATACGCGTGTACTAAATTCTGTATAAATATACTAAATTTACTGTACGCTGGTATACTTAATTTAATTTCATGTTATGCATTTTTGCTTCCATTACATGTATGCTAAATTTAGTAGAGATTTTTCTAACAGTGTGGACATCAGTCGGAGCTACCACTTCATACAAATTTCATGATTTTACCTCTTTTACTTTTCGAGATACGGTGAACAGAAAAATGTTACACACACACGGAAATTTAAAACAATTTTATATTCGAGCTCCTGGGGTCGAATTATATCAGAATAAGTAAAAAAAGTATATTTGAAAATTTAGGTCATTAGGAACCTCCCTCTATTCTATGAGGAAGCAACGAAATTTGAACAAATACTAATTTTCGGGAAGAAATCATGTGATATATAGCCGAATGACTCTTCATGTGTGACCCATCGTAGCACATACAAGCCTTTTTCTACTCGTTATAGTCATACTTTAGAAACTTTTCCTGAAATTAGTCTAATATTTTACATATATGTTTTCAAGGATTTTCCTTAAATTCAATATGTTATCTACTTCTGAGGTGATAAAAGTAGCTTCCATGCTTAGGATAATTATTTAGTAATTATTTATGCACGCATACGATTTTACGAATTTTACTTTTTTGTTTTATGGGATGCAAATATAATACTTCTCAAACGGATTGTACAGACGAAATATTTGGAAATTCTCTAAATTTCCCTAAAGCTGAGCAGGTATGCTGGGTAAGGGAACTGAAATCACAGATGGGAGGGTGCAATAAAAATGTTTGAAGATTTGTTGTCTCTCTCGTTGCTAAGTTTCTCCCTCTAACAGGTCAAAATCTTTACCAACAGAATACTAAAAATTTTCGGGTTCAAGTTTTCACCTTTATTTGCCAGGGGGCACTAAACTATATTTCCGTTTTTTTTATAGATGGCACTGCAGTCATTCATATTCTCAGTCAAACCTACCGTTTCCCCTTAAACGCGATAATATGTTACAAATGATTTCGTGTTTCAGCATATCGTTAAGAATTTGTCAGAGAATAAGAATCAATCATAATAAGCGATGAAACTTTAAAAATTCATTAAAAAAAAACTACGGCCCAATGGGAAAAACGCCGGAATAACTTCCGTTTATCCTCGATTCTCTATCGATTAAAAGTGGTCTCGTCAAAATTGGAATTTCGCAGAGGAGGCCTTCCCCTTGTAAGTGCTAATTTTTATTAATGCTTTTAATCTGAAGTTTGTCGTTTTTCTTCAGTATGAAATTACGAATTCTAAATATAAGCCGATATAGAAAAAAACTACTCAGGTATAGGCCCCTCGAACGACAGTCGCACATGTGCGCTTTCATTGTTGAGTTCGGAATTCTACCGACACTTGCCGGATTAATCCGGCCGATCATAGGTCCGGTCTACTGCCACTCCGGCAGGCAGAACTGTACCGTTCGGGTACACGGCCTGAGCAGTAGGTTTCGGTAGAGCAGTATTATACTGTTCACTCCTGGAACAGGAGGTTCAACTGACAGTAGGCAGTAGGTATCATACTGCTCGTCCCGTCTCTAGGCACCATACCCTACTACTACCATACCCTACTCTCCCCAGTGTCGAACTAAGAAAGTTTGGGCCCCGAGGCTATAATTACTTAGGGGCCCCTATAAACATTTCTTCTCTAGATTTTAGAAGTTTCACTAAAAAATAAATGAAAATAATGAATCAATAATAATAAAAATAAAAAACTAATAATAATATGTAAATAATAAATAAATAATAGTAAATAATAATAATTTAATAATGATTATTAATTTTTAAAATTAATAAAAACAAATTAATAATTAAAAAAGAAACATTAATTTTTAATAACTAATTTTAAAAATTCTGTTTGTTCCTGAAAACAAAATAATTTTAAAAAGTTATCGAAATAAAAAAAGAGACATATTTTATAATAGTTTTTTTATATTTGCCATACGTACTTATTGCACTAAATATACATTTTTCACATATTGCTAATCATCAGGCCCGTGGAAAGGAAAACCGGGCCCGGGGACAAGGAATGACGGGCCCCTATCAGGGACGGCCGAAGGGGGAGGGACCAGGGACTCAGGGAAGTAGGAGCCGGTGGAGAAGCCGCCACTGGTCTCTATAATTAATTTTTTAAATTTAGAATTTAGACTGATTCCGGAAAATCCGGGCCCCCTCAAAAACTCCGGGCCCGGGGACGATGTCCCCGTCGTCGTCCCCCTCTCGTCAGGCCTGCTAATCACAGATAAATGAGTTGTGAAGTGTTTCGAAGTTCCAACAACGTTTTCTCGCTTTCGAATGCGCAAATACGCTTATTATTTCTCCGAAGTTCATCTCACTGACAAGCTCTGCATTCGCCACAAATAATTTTGATGCAGATAAACGTTCGTTCCCGATCGAGTTCCTTAAATAATTTTTAACTCGTTTCAAAACAGAGAAAGATCGCTCCCCATTAGCATTGGTCGATAATATGCTAAGATACATACGAAGTGCGATTTCAAGATTCGGATATAAAGATTTCAGATTCTTGCCGCGAATAATTCGCAGAAACGTTGTCGCTGTACATTCGCTTTCTTTCAGATTTATTGTATCTAGGAACATCTTAAAATGAATACATTCTTCTCCTAATTCTTTCTCTAAATCTTCAAAGTAGATTTCAGATAACTCTTTTGACTTTTTTCTAATAAATTCTGTTGAACATGATTTCATCTCTTTGATAAAGCTAAATCGAGCATCGATATTTTCGTACGCAGCGCTTCTTCTCGACAATTCGGCACAAATTGTGTCGATAATAGGGAAGAATGTATTTATCTTAAGATCATCCCGAGCACTTAATTCGGTGGAATTATCGGCTCCATCGAAGAACAGGTTTTTTCTTCTTCTTTGACTTTTGTTTATATCCTGATAATCACTGCATTGCGTTAATCGTTTGCCTTCTTCTTCGTAATATTCAAAACGATCACGTAGGCTCGAAACATACAATCGCAAACTTGTATACTGATCTACGACGCTACCTAACTCCACACCTGCTCCTTGCAATATTAAATTTGTTTTATCAAAACGGCCTAAGACGTCATTCCAGAAGATGGCCAGTATGCCGTTTTCAAGAATACAGAACTGCTGAAAAAGCCCGTCAGCCTCAGCTCTCACATCAGATTTTTCTTGCAGATCCTCTACTATTTCTAGCATAGTCTCTGCGAAATAGTGGTAGGAATCCACAAGTGCACGACAAGCGTCTGCTCGATCTGACCACCTATGGTTAAGCATGCGTTTTGGAAGCAATTTGCATTTATTTTGTTCTAGTTTTGATTTAATTTTCGCCCATCTAGCGGGAGAAGCACTGAAAAAGGTGTACACGCGTTGCATAAACATAAAAAAAATGGTTGCTTTCAAACAGCACTCAGCCGCGCAATTCCCTACAAGATTAAGTGAATGGTTGGAACAAGGAATGTACACAGCTAAGGGATTGTGTTCTTTGATTTTAGCTTGTAAACCTGCGTATTGCCCTGACATATTAGACGCGTTATCATAGGACTGTCCACGACAATATTTGATCTCAATGTCCAAGCTTGCTAGCGTTTCGAGAACCGCACCTTCTAAGCGATCAGCGGTATGGCCATTTATTTGAATAAATTTGATAAATCTTTCAACAGGGTCGCCGTTTTCAAGAATGTACCTTAAAATAAATGTGAGTTGATCTACATGAGATATATCTGGAGTAGAGTCCACAGTTATAGAATAATATTTGCTTAACTGTACCTCTGAAACTATTTTATTTAGAACGTGGTCATAAATTAACTCTATGAATTCGTTGCAAATACGGTTAGAAAGATACGATACATTGCCTGTGCCTTTATTACCGAAGTTCCTAATGTGATCTTCTAAAAGTGGATCATATTCCGCAATGACTTCTAGTAAACCTAAATAATTTCCGTTTCGCTCTGAGCCGAAAGTTTCGTCACTTCCCCTAAAGGCTAAACCGCGAGTACCCAGAAATTTAATAACACTTACTATTCGCCGAAGAATTTGTTTCCAATATTCATGCTCTTTTTCGTAACTTTCATCTAAAGCACTATCTACTCCACCCAGAAAATTGGATCTCAACAGCCACTTATTTACATTTTCGCGATGTTCATTACTCTGTTCATGAAACATAAAAAATTTCGAAGCATTCTTCCAATCTTTATAAACGTGTGTTAAAGATGACTCATTTTTTCCAAATAATTTACAATTTTTACATACTACCGATCCTAAGGATTTCGAGTATAAAAGCCATTCTCGAGGCGCAGTTTCTCCATTTACAGGTTTTCTATAAAATAGTGATTTACTTGCAGACCGAGATTGAGAACCATATTGTCGTTTTGAATTTAAAAAATCTAATTCGTCGAATTTTTGAAGAGGTAGATTTCTTACGATGTTTTCTATGAATTCCGGAGTCATTGGTGGCCATCCGCAAAGTCAGAAATGTCCGTTTTCAGAAAGTCTTTTTCAAGTGTGAGATCTTTTGAATTGATGCCACCTGTTTATGAAACATTTATTTAAACTGATTAATCAAATTGATTAAAATTAAATTCTTATTCAAAATGTCTTTGTCCAACTATTAAAATACCATTAATGTACCCCATCTTAAGGGCGCCAGGGCGGAGTAGCTTTTTATTGTTACTCGAACTCATTTCTGACCTAGACATGGTAGTCCGGACCTAATTCTATAAATGTATAAATTAAGGAAAACTGGACGTCATGCAGTAATACCCTGGCCTCCTGCAGTCCTTGAGGGCGGAGTAGCTTTTTATTGTTACTCGAACTCATTTCTGTAATCCGGACCTAATACTATACATTTAGGAAAACTGGACCTATTTGGGCCCCCCTGCAGCCCTTGGGCCCCTAGGCTCTAGCCTGTGTTAGCCTTATGGTTAGTTCAGCGCTGACTCTCCCCTCCCTTACGAAAATAACTCCCAAACTTTCAGCATAAATGCTAAAAAAAACTCTAAAAAAAAATGCTCAAAAAAAATCGATCTTGTTTCAGTATGATTTCGTCAAGTGTTTAAACTGGATTGGGTTTTAACTCTAAAATTGAGCATTTACACTGGACGTTCAGTTTAATTTTCAGCGTTTATTCTCATTCACGATTAATGCTGAATAAAATCTTCAACTCCGAGGATATATTCTCAAATCCACTCTAAAACGCTAATTTGAGCATTTATTCTGAACTATTTTTCAGAATAAATTCTTAAAGCTTTTAGAGTGAATTTGTTCGATCGAAATAAAACGTGTAATAAAAATTAAAGTATAATATGTTAAGGGGACTTTTGTCCTCCTGTTCGAGCGGCATGGGTTTTATTGTGCCATCGACGGGCCTATTGTTCGGGCAGGTATGTTTGTAAACTTTAGGTTTATAAACATACGCGGTCGACTAGGAAAATTGCTGCAACGTCAGAATTTTGTTCTTAACAAATCTCTCGTCAGATAAGCATGAGAGCTCAACGTGAACGGTGGTGTTTGTGGTGTCAGTGTTGAGTGTGTTCGAGTGTTATTTTGTGCGACGACAAGGGTAGCTGTTCCACCCCCCTTTTTTGTGATGCTTCGTCGGAGCTGATCTCCTTCATTTGTGTCCCACTCTATCGGATCGCCTTCAATTTGGGATTCGTCTTGCGGATTTATAATATGGATTACGTGAGTGTCTGTTGGTGAGTTTCCTCTAGATTTACAGTTAGAATTGTAGAAGGCTTTTCCCACCACTCAACGAGTGGTGGGTTTTTATGCCAGGTGAATAAACCTTCTTCGTGTTCTCAAAATCATGGTTGTTTTTTGCTCGGACCACCTCTCTCCTCTGATATATATATATTATCTCTATCTTTAATCATTTCTGAATTTTGCCTTTGTTTTTGCATAAATTGCGCATATTGTTGGTCCTTCGAAGCCGGATTAGAGAGAGAGAGAGAGTGTGGAGTCTTTGGAGAATCCAACCTTGGCTTTATTGTGCTTGTTTATGATTTATATTTCGAGGATGGAGTTGCCTTTATTTTGAATATAATTTCATCTGTTATTTTGCTTTTTATCCGTAAAATTCATAAGCATCACGCGCGTTGGGATCACCATCCCCTCTTATTTTTTATTTGGCCATTCCCCATTTCCGTCTTGATTAAGGAGGCGATACACGGTGAAGAACCATGGCACCGGTATCCTTAAAAGGGTTAACGGCTCTTCAAGATTCCCGGGAAGCAGAAATTAGGCGGATAGACGCGAGATTTGAGGAAGGCTCTCCGGAAAGCCTCACGCGCAATATTGTCGAAAGGCGACTCGCATCTGTGGAAAGAATTTGGGAAGAGGTTCGCCCGACTCATGCCGAAATTATTGTGAAGGAAAATGCCGCTACCGATCCTTACACAGTTGATGACGTGTTTGCTCGAATCGGAAATGCTTACGAATCCCTTCAAAACAAAATGCTACGAGTTATAAATCGATTCGATACTTCGTCGATAAATGCTTCTACTCTTACGCGTCGACCGGTGGACGAAGACAGTTCGGACTTGAATTCTCGAAGCGCGAAACTACCCAAATTAGATCTCCCAACATTTTCAGGTCGTTACGAAGATTGGGAGGATTTTTGTGACCTACTCTCCTCTCTTGTTCATGATAACTCGCAATTGAGCAACGTGACGAAGTTGCAGTATTTGAAATCATGTCTCACGGGTTCCGCGGCTGATTTAGTTAAAGACGTAGCTACGACCAACGCGAATTATTTATCAACCTGGCAAGCTTTAAAAGTACGATTTTCCAATCCTCGCCTGACTGTAAATAATCTCTTAACTGCCTTGATGGATTCGCCATATTTAAAAAAGGAATCGGCAGAAGATTTGCGTACGTTTAGCGATGAAGCTCAGCGTGTTGTGCGTGCGCTAACAAATCTTGAAATGCCTGTAAAGCATTGGGAAATATGGCTGGTGTATGTGTTAGCCAGCCGCTTAGATCCTGAATCTCGTAAGCTGTGGGAGGCTGATCTTAGTGTCAAAGATCGTCAGGCTGTCTCTAGAGCTGCTGCAGCCTCAACAGATATTAATAAATTGGAACGGTTTCCCAGTTTTCACGACTTCGTAGAATTTCTTGAACAGCGTTCTCATGCACTTTGTATGATTGCTGCTGATACTCAAACTATTAAAAAATCTGTCCCTACTCAATCAAAATCTGGAGTGAATTCCAAACGAGTTTTACATGCAAGTGTCGGCTCTAATACACGCGGTAAATCAGCCGTTCGTAAATGCCCGCTCTGTAATGTAGGACATTATATCGGTACCTGTCCGAACTATCTCGAAAAGTCTCCGTATGAACGTCGCAACAAAGCGCGTCGCTTACGATTGTGCTTTAATTGCTTAGGTGCCCATAAATTTCAAAATTGTCAATCCAACCGTAGGTGTATAATGTGCCGAGATAAGCATCATTCGTCAATTCACCACGCTTCTTTGAAGCAAGTAACTTCTATCGAGAATCGCGATAAGAAGTCTGACCTCTCTCCAAATAATAGGGAGCTTGTGCTTCCAACTAGTACATCGTCTAACACAGCAAGTCTTTCGACCCCATGACAATCCGCACATCTCGCTACGGCTCAGGTTATGCTTCTCAGTCCTAGAGGAACTCAAGTGCGTGCTCCCGCTATGCTTGATCAGGGTTCTGAAGTCTCATTTGTTACAGAGTCCATAGCGCAATTACTCGAACTTCCCAAACGTCGCGTAAAAATTGCCCTCACTGGCATTGGTACATCAAAGGCTGGTACTGCACGTGCCATCGTTCATGTATCATTACAGTCACTTTATGACACTTCATTTCTGATAGAGACTCAAGCTTTAATTCTGCCTCGTCTTACATCACAGCTTCCTTCGAAGAAGCCCCTAGATCTTGACCCATGTCTGTTTAAAGATATTGATTTAGCAGACCCTTATTTCTTTGAACCTGACTCGATTGATATCATTCTGGGGGTCGATGTCTATGGTCAAGTTTTGCGTCCAGGGTTACGCCGATTCCCACCATCTAACTTGATTGCCCAAGATACCGCTTTAGGTTGGATCGTTTTGGGATCATTATATTCGGACATGCCACGGCGGGCGGTACCCACGTCTTCAATACCAAGTACAGTCATGCATTGCGCCTCTGACGATAACTTGCAAGAAACGCTTCAACGTTTTTGGGCTGTGGAGGAAGTGGCACCCCCTTTAAAGAAAATGAAACCAGAGGATGAAGCTTGTGAACAGCTTTTTTCAGATAAGCATTCTCGAACCTCTGATGGACGGTATACAGTTCGCCTCCCTTTGAGATCGCAACCCCCACTTTCTTCCATAGAAACTCGACGTATAGCCTTAAGTTCTCTTTCGAATACCCACCGTCGCTTTTCTAAAGATCCTAAGCTTGCGGAAGCTTATCGCGATTTTATGAGAGTTTATGAGGAATTGGGACACATGGAGAAAATTCCCGAATCTCAGATGGACAATCCACGAGCTTGGTACATTCCCCATCACCCTGTAGTCCTATCCACCCCCACTCAGTGGAAATTTCGTGTGGTTTTTGACGCATCTCGACAAACTGCTGAAAAGCACTGCCTAAATGAATTTCTCATGGCAGGTCCTCCTCTTCAAAGTGACATCTCCCTAATACTTCCAAATTGGCGAAAGTATCGATACGTCTTCACCACCGATATAGTAAAAATGTTTCGCCAAATTCGGATACATCCTAATGATCAAGATCTGCAGAGAATTCTCTGGACTCCTTTTCCTGAGGAGCGCCCAGTAGATTATCGCTTGACAACGGTTACTTATGGTACTGCCTGTGCCCCTTACTTAGCCATTCGTACCCTCGCTCAATTAGTATCAGATGAATCTCACAGATTCCCTCTTGGTGCAAGTTGCATCCAGCATAATACTTATGTAGACGACATTTTTTCGGGAGCAGACAATCTTGAGCTTGCGATAAAAAAGCGAAATGAATTATGCGAACTTTTACATTCGGCCGGAATCAAGCTAGATAAATGGGCAGCAAACCAACCGGAGCTCTTGCCACGTCGCGTTCAGTTAAATGAAACTGATAAACTTATTGTTTCGAACGAAGCAGTTAAGACTGTGGGTTTGCGTTGGAATCCAGCGACAGACACGTTCGGGGTTAGCGTTACCGATCTGAAACCTACCCTTGAAAATCCTACTAAACGATCTATCCTGTCAAGTATTTCTCAATTATTTGATCCTCTCGGCTGGCTTGCTCCCATTACAGTTACTGCGAAAATCTTGATGCAAGATCTCTGGATCTTAAAATGTGACTGGGATTCGCCTTTACCCGAAGAAATTATTCAACGATGGAACAGTTATCGCAATTCAATTGCATCTGTTTCAACTCTTTCTATCAGTCGCTGGTTAGGAGGCTCTCCATATTCTGAAGGTCAAATTCACGGGTTCGCCGACGCCTCGTCTCGTGCGTATGCCGCTTCTGTATACCTCAGACTTCCAAGCGTCGAAGGTCCTTATAAGGTCTCACTCCTAATAGCAAAAACTAAAGTCAGCCCTGTAAAAACCATTAGCATCCCGAATCTCGAATTATGTTTATGCCTGGTCCGATAGTCAAATCGTCCTTTCTTGGCTACGAAAGCATCCTTGCCACTGGAAAACTTTTGTTGCGAACCGCGTATTCTTAATTCAAACCGAGCTGCCCTCGGCTGAATGGAACTATGTACCGACTAAGGAGAACCCAGCTGACCTGGCGACTCGCGGAGTCAGACCTGCAGATCTTGAGCAAACTGAGCTCTGGTGGCATGGTCCCAAATGGCTCACTCTTTCTGCAGAAGAGTGGCCAAAATTGCCAGACATTCGGCAAGTGCTGCACACACAAGGCCAATCAAGTGAGCCGGAAATAATAACACGATTTTCAAGTTTAACTCGGCTGACCCGAGTTGTAGCGTATTGTCGTCGACCTCTCGTAAGATTACGCAAACATAAGAACGTAGAGTTTGTCTCTGCTTCCTTTCTCACAACATCAGAGCTTGTGGACGCTCGTATCACGGTTATTCGTTTGGTTCAAGCACAACATTTCCAGTCAGAAATCGCGCTGTTGAGCACAAGGGGATTTCTACTCAAGAGAAATCCACTCAGAAAATTAAATCCCTTTTTGGGAAAGGAAGACGGGGTGTTGCGAGTTGGAGGTCGCTTGTCACACGCTAACCTTTCTCGCGAAACCAAGCACCCTCCAATTCTACCTTATTCTTCAGCTCTCAGTCGTCTCTTCGTTCACCATGCGCATCTTTCCTCTCTTCATGGAGGAATCACTCTCACTCTAAGTTTGTTACTCCGACATGCATGGATTTTAGGTAGATCACGCTTAGTTAAGTCTGAAATAAGAAACTGTGTAACTTGTCAACGCGTGAAACCCCGCCTAGCGGCGCAGTTAATGGGCGATCTCCCTAAGGATCGAGTCACACCTTCTAGACCGTTCAACATTTCTGGCTTAGATTATGCTGGACCGATTCAAGTACGTACAACAAAGGGCCGAGGACACCGCTCATACAAGGGATACATCGCTCTCTTTGTATGCTTTGCCACTCGTGCAATTCATCTCGAGGTAGTGAGTGATTTAACCACGGCTTCATTTCTGGCTGCTTATCGTAGATTCAACGGTCGACGAGGTATTTGTCAGCGTCTCTACACCGACAACGGTACCACCTTCCATGGAGCTGCACGAGAGCTTCGAGAAATGTTTGATGCCGCATCCAAATTTTATGGTGAAATTGCAGCGTTACTTGCCAATGAAGGGACTGATTGGACGTTCATTCCACCAAATACGCCTCATTGCGGTGGATTGTGGGAGGCCGGAGTGAAATCTGCAAAGCATCATTTGAAACGAATGATAGGAGACCACAATCTCACATTTGAGGAACTTTCCACAGTGCTAGTGGAAATTGAGGCCTGTCTAAACTCTCGACCCTGGTCTCCCCTCACCAACGAGTTAGACGACTTGTCTGTACTGACTCCAGCTCACTTCCTGGTTGGAGGCTCGCTGGGTCTTCTTCCCGATGCAGGGGTCCCTGAAGTGCCCGAAAACCGTCTATCACGTTTTCAATTGCATCAGCGTATTCGGGACAACTTCTGGAAACGTTGGTCATCCGAATATCTTCACCATCTCCAAGAGCGAAGCAAGTGGCGTGATCCATCTAAGAACTTTTCAGTGAGCCAGCTCGTCTTAGTAAAAGACGACAGATATCCACCTTCTAAATGGCCATTGGGACGAGTAATTCAGGTGCACCCCGGTCCAGATGGGTTAATACGAGTCGTAACGATTAAAACGGCCACTACCACCTTACGTCGTCACGTGGTGCGCCTCTGCCCACTATCACTACCATCATCATGAGCTGTTGCGGTTTCGCTAGGTGGGTGAATCGCTAGTTTTTTTTTTTTTTGTACTACAATGATGCGAGAATGCCTGTTCGTACTTCGTGTTGGATTGTTAATTCATGTCTCAGTTTCGCGAGGAGTGTTTGTATAGATATGGTATTTGTTCGTCCTACGGACGAAGGCGGGCGGTATGTTCGATCGAAATAAAATGTGTAATAAAAATTAAAGTATAATATGTTAAGGGAACTTTTGTCCTCCTGTTCGAGCGGCATGGGTTTTATTGTGCCATCGACGGGCCTATTGTTCGGGCAGGTATGTTTGTAAACTTTAGGTTTATAAACATACGCGGTCGACTAGGAAAATTGCTGCAACGTCAGAATTTTGTTCTTAACAAATCTCTCGTCAGATGAGCATGAGAGCTCAACGTGAACGGTGGTGTTTGTGGTGTCAGTGTTGAGTGTGTTCGAGTGTTATTTTGTGCGACGACAAGGGTGGCTGTTCCACCCCCCTTTTTTGTGATGCTTCGTCGGAGCTGATCTCCTTCATTTGTGTCCCACTCTATCGGATCGCCTTCAATTTGGGATTCGTCTTGCGGAATTATAATATGGATTACGTGAGTGTCTGTTGGTGAGTTTCCTCTAGATTTACAGTTAGAATTGTAGAAGGCTTTTCCCACCACTCAACGAGTGGTGGGTTTTTATGCCAGGTGAATAAACCTTCTTCGTGTTCTCAAAATCATTGTTGTTTTTTGCTCGGACCACCTCTCTCCTCTGATGTATATATATATTATCTCTATCTTTAATTATTTCTGAATTTTGCCTTTGTTTTTGCATAAATTGCGCACAGAATTTAAGAGTTTATCCTCATATTTGAAGATTTTTGATTGAGCATTAATCACGAATAAAAAGACTATTTCTGAAAATTAAAAAGAATATTAGACGTATTTTAAAAAAGTATCATGCAACAATTATGTTGGAATCAATAGCATTACTTATTGAATGAAACAAACTTTATATGACAGATTACACATTAAAAAAAGAGAACTATGATAAATTAAGTAAGTATTCTTTTGCTTAGTTTTGTCAATAAACAATACTTTGTATGTCACTTTTGTTCGTCCTTAGATATTTCTTCATCTTTCAAAGGGTGTGCCTTGCTTTTATCTGTTTTAGCACCAGCTGCGCTGAGCTGATGATTGTATAATTGATTCTTAATGATTCGTTGTGGAATTGATTTTACTCGAAAATATAAACACTCATTCAATGTTTATACTGAACATTAGAATAAATAAATTTAGTATTTGCCAAAAGGATAAACACTTAATCGATTCTATTCTGAATCTTCAAGAATATATCCTGCACATTTAGTATATATATACGCCGTACGGCAAGTGTTTAATCTGAATTCTTGAAGATTTATCGTATAATTTATTTTATTCTAAAATATATACACTCGACGATTCAGTTTTTACACTAACTTCAGAATAAATATTGACGTTCAGTATTTACTTCAAGTATTAAAACTCACCAGATCAGATTTCATTCTGAATCGAATAGAATATATCTTGAACATTCAGTATATATTCTGAACTGCCCAGTATATATCTTCGACTATAAGTGTTTGCTCTGAATTTTTGAAGATATATCGTGGAATTTAAGTTTATATGCTGAATATTCAGAGTTAATACTTAATTTTCAGATTTTATCTTCAAACTTTGAGAGTTATTTTCGTAAGGGCTACTCGTACTTTAACTTTATAGCCGAGATTTTTTATCGATATTTCAAGTATTAGGTTAGCCGTAAGGTTTATTCATTAGGGATAGAACGCATTAATCGTAGGTTAATAGGCGGTTCGAAAGACGCCGCAGCTTTTACGATTTTTATAGCGTCAACATCTTTAAAAGCGTGCGATTATATTGTATGTTGTGTACTATAATTTAGTGTGTAATTATTTGAGTTGAATTTTGTATATGTACCAACGATATCCCGTGCAGAAATCGCCCGATTTCGTACGTAATACCGATCTGGCCCTGATCGGTACAACTCTGTGGCCCATACTTGGGCCAGACCGGGTCAGACCGATTTCCTGCTGAAACGCCATCTCCATGCGCTAACAGAATTAGTGCTGGGTATTGTGTTTGTATAGTGCAGTGAATTGATCAGTCAGTCCTCAAATAAATTAACCATAAATTAACTTGTCTTTTCTTAATAAATGTAAATGAAATGATCAAAGATGGTAAAGTAAGTGATCCGGAACTTAGAATTGATCAATCAGTTCAATTTATGAAGTTGGACGAGCCACGAAATTTGGAGTTTGTGTTCGAAGGTCGAGAAGTGTGGTTATATCTCTTTTTCCTCGATGTGAAATGGGAAGTTTAGCAACAGTATTTATTCTCCTGCCCTGTCTTGTGGATTACGTTTGGGCCTGGGAGTAAGAGCAAAGTAATTTACTTAATACTTTTTACACTTTTTTTTTGTTTCTTTGAAACGTAACGGTTCTGAGAGCACGTGGTGCGTTTGTCAAATTTGAACAATTTAGAACTCTCTTCAACTTGCATCCTATAAATGCTGGCATGAACTGTTTTTATTTTCATTTCTCGGGATCAGTTTAGTTATTATTAATCTAAATTATTTTAACATTTTTGGATTGCTTCTGTAAATACCGCATATTTAATTTAATATGAAACACTTTAGATTCCTATGATTTGAAATCAAACTGTGTTTGATGTATCAACAAAATGGTTGAATTTTCAACTCAAGAAGATGAATGTTCAACGTAAACAAATTAATTTTCAACTGAAACAAATTATTTTCAACGAAAAAGTAGCATTAACAATCAAAATGTTGAAATTTTAAGCAAAAATCGCGAATTTCTAAGATATTAGTATAACTTTTAACGAAATAGTTCAGTTTTCAAGCAAAAAGGCTTATTTTCTGAAGACACTTGAAATTGCAACCCGAAAAGTTAAATCTTTGAACAAATAGGTGAATTGTCAATCAAGAAAGGTGAATTTCAAACCAAATAGTTGAATTTGCAACTGAAGGAAGATATTTTTTGACCAAAAATGGAATAGTTGAATTTTCAGGTAAGAAATTAACTTTTGACAACAACAAAAACACAAATTTTTCAACAAAAAAGTTTCACATTCAAGCTAAGAGGTAAATATTTAAAAAAAATATATATTTGAAACAGTAGTTCAACTTTCAACTAATTATTTAAATTTTCAATCCAAAAATATGTATTTTTAACTAAATTATTAAATTTATAACAAACACGATGAATGTTCAACAAAAATGTCATTTTCTACCACATTGTTTCATTGTAATGAACAAAAGTTTACATTTAAACTTCAACTTTTAACCAAGCAAGTTTTATTTTCAGTCAAAAAGGTGTTCATTTTAAATCAAAAATAGTTCAATTCAACCTAAAAAGACAAATTTTTCAGAAAATTGATTTTTTTTCCGCCAGGGACATTAATTTACTACAAAAAAGGCGAGTTTTGAACTCATAAACTGCATTTTTAAGCAGAAATGAAATTGTTACATTTTCAATTGAAAAAAATCATTTTTCAACCAACAAAAATCAATTTTTGAAGAAAATAGTTCAATTTTCAAATAAAAGACGGTTCGTCAAGCAAAAAACAAAATTTTGAACTAAAATTAGTTCCACTTTCAACCTTAAGAAATTAGATGAAATTTTAATAAATATGTAGTTAAATTCTTAACCCAAAAAGTCAAATACTCAACTATATCTAGATAAATCGTCAAAATTACAGTTTGCAAAACTCATGTTCATGAAAAAAAAAGAATTTTCAACCAGTCGAATTCAATAAAAAAAAATACAAATTTCAAACAACAACAAAAACATTTATTTTCAACAAAATTGTTGAATTTTTAAATCGAAAAGATGAATTTTCCTCACATGAATTTTCTAACAAATAGTTGAATTTTCAAATTATAAAGGATAAATTTCTAATCAAAAATGGAAAATTTAAATTTTCAGATAAAAAACACCTTTCTTGGTGAAAAATCCAGCTGTTTTGTTGAACATTCGCTTTTTATATTTCAGGTTATTCAACATTTTTTCACAATAAGCAAACCTTCTCCTGGCAATTTATACCATCTACAATAATCTTCCGTTTCTTAAAAGTATAATTAAACATTTTTTTCTGAAACCTGTTCTTGACGTGCCCGTACTGCTTTAATTTTAACTTAAAATACTGATGCCGTGATATATATTTCCAGCTGTTATTTGTGCTAAATTTGAAATCACGGAGTAGGAGGCTCTAAGCAACATTGAAACCATTATTGGAAATTCCAAAGATTAAGGTGGCCGTCGAAAGGAGAGGACCATGCAATAGTTTTGAGTTTACTAAAATTGAATGTATATTATTTTGCTTTTGAATAAATAATATTTTATAATTTATAATTTGTTCTTTATTCGCGAAATTCATAAAATGGATTATAATGAGACTGATCGGGTACCGATCAGGCACCGACCGGGTTTCCCGAGCGGGAATCCCGACCTAGCTCAGGTCTGGGCGTGTGTTTCATCCGCGATCTGGCCCCGATCGAGGTCAGATCGAAATTTCTGCACGGGATATCCAGAAATTGTATGATATGTGTAAGTATTTGTGTAGCAGTGATGACCTTTCACAGATTTCGGCCTGAGCAAGAATGTATTTTTTTTCTTATGGCACCAGTGGCGGATTTTCCATGTAGTCTGCAGCCTAGGGTGGAAAAATTTGATAACTACATGTCTTACTGTGGATTCAAAATCGAGTAGTTAATTTCTGTTCGCCTGCACGGAAAAAAATGGATCGTTGGAAGAACTCCCTAAACCAGTAGTTCTAACTATTTTAAATTGAAGCGCAGCTTTTCGTCGGTGAATTTTGTTAAAATTACTATTTTGTGTTCAGGTGAGTTAAACTAACTTTTTAAAAGAGTAGGATAAACAATTTTAAATAGTAGAATGCACTGCACCACTTAGTAACCGTCCACTCAGCGAGAAGAAGAGGTACTATTTCGTGTAGTAAGCCTCACTTCTGTGAAGAGTAACCTTGCCGATTTTGCATTGTAACGCATATATGTATATTTATATATGCACTGCAAGCATTCTGCACACGATTTACAAATAAAACAACAAAAATGATGTAAAATGTCGATCGATTTGAAAAGGAACAAATTATTTCATATATGATCACGGCACTTAATTTAGGTACCATTATTCTTACACAATTGCACGCTCAGAGTCTTACACATATGATCGCTCGCTCATACGCTTTGAAAAATCGCCCCCGCTGGGGAATCGAACCCTATCTAACTACCTAAAACCTGTCCTTAAACCTAAATTCAGCGCATGCATTAGTCATGTGAGCTACGGAACCGCTTACCCGTGCAGAAATTTCAATAGGGCTCTAGTGGGGCTCCGACGAGTTTTCCGTATCTATAATCGGGCTCTAGTCAGGAAAACTAGTCGGGCCCCCTTCTAGAACGTAACGCTATGGCCATAGAGGCCCTACTAGATTTTCTAGTAGGGTTCTAGTGGGGGCCGCCCGCCTACAACCCCATTTAAGAGAAGGGCCCCTGTGTTTGATTTAAGTTTTGGGATGAATAATATTCTGTGCTGATGTTCAAATTTAGAGTGTTTCACAATTAATTTAATATTAATATTAATGTAATATGATGATATAATATTATTAATTATTATTACTATCGACAGCAGCTCGGAGCTTCCATCTTCGTTCTCAGTCTTTGGCGTTGAGAAGAATATTTTTCAATTCCGTGACAAAGACTCTCTAATTGATATTTTGGCCTGTTGAATCTTCACGTGTGTTCGAAATAGCAGCTGAAATAATAATAGTATACTAAAAAAAGCCAATTCCTTAATTATAATTGATTGATTTTGATTTTTATACGTACCCCGATTTTTGTAAATTTACTTATTTGACATTTTTTGTATTACAATATAGGAGAATATTATTTTTATGTTTGCAAATTTGGGTTGGCAGCCAGAGTTGACGGTCGGCCCAAGGTCGGGCCGGCTTTGGCAACCGAACTTTTCTGTCCAAGGTTGCCCCAACTATAGCAGTTCGAAGCCACCTTAGTTGGGCCAACGTTAGAAGCCAACAATGGCTTCCAAAATTCACCCGACCGTCAGCCCAACAGTGGCCTAAGGTAGGGTCGACGGCAGTTTAGGCCTTGGTAAATTGGTTAAAAAAAACCATAACAATATGGTCGGCCCGACTCTGGGTGATGGTTGCCCCGATCATCGGTGTAATATTATCCACTGCAAGTATCCTCACTTTTGCCGATCGTCGGTCTAACTCTGGCCCAAGAAAGGGTCGGCGGTCGTTTAAGTTTCGGTAAATAGGTTCAAAATAACCATAAAAATAAGGTCGGCCTGACTCTGGGTGATGGTTGGCCCGATCATCAGTGTAATATTATCCAGTGCAACTAACCTCACTTTTGCAGACCGTCGATCCAACTCTGTACTAGGTTGGGTCGACGGTCGTTTGGGCCTTGTCAAATTTGTTCAAAATAACCATAACAATATGGTTGGCCTGACTCTGTGTGATGGTTGGCCCAATCATCAGTGTAATATTATCTAGTACAATTAGCCTCATTTTTGCGGACCTTCGGTCGAACTCTGGCCCAGGGTTGAGTCGACGGTTGTTTGGGCTTTCGCAAATTGGCTCAAAATAACCATAAAACTACGGTCGGCCCGACTCTGCGCAAGAGATGGCCCGACTATCGGCATAACATTGGGTCGTACAAGTTATCATGATGCACCCGACGGTCTTTCAAACCTCGGCCCAAATATGGACCGGCGGTCGGATATACTAGGGTTCATTATTTCAAAACGACTGAAATTTGGGTACGAATAGCTGGATTTTTGTGTAGGCATACCCATATTCGTACCGAAATTTCGGTACACGCAGACACTTCCTTCTTTTTAAGAAAAAAAAATGCAAAGCTACATCTTTATGGTAAATTGTAAATGTTCCGAAAAATTCACATTTAATGTAATTCTTAATCGCTTCAAAATAATCTGAAACACATAAAATGCAAAACGTTACACGAAAGTTTTGAAAAAATTTTGATTAAAAAAACGGTCGCAGTACGTGATAAAATTTCCAAGTTCCGTCGATGCAAATTTCAAATGCTCATTAAAAATTACATTTCATGTCATTATCAAAAGTTGTAAAATGGCTTAAAACGCGAAAAAACAAAATATTACACGCAGAAAAATTAGTCAAAGTGGGCGCCAAAAAAAAATGTTTGAAAAAAATTGTATAAAAAATGTTTGAAAAAAATTGATTATAGACATTTTTTTGATAAGAAATTTTTGAACAAAAAATTTAGAACAAAAATTGTTTGAAGAAAAATGTTTCAAACAAAAAATTTGTTGAGAAAATTAAAACAAAAAATGTTGAAAAAAATGTGTTGTAATTGGATTAAATTATTTATTTAAAAATTAGTTCATTTATATTTCCGTTAGCAGTTAGTTTATTTCACATCTATAGTACATGATGTCGCATAATATTTACAAAATTAATGAGAAAAAGAAGTTAAAAAATTGTTTCTTTTCAACTGATTTGAGCTGTGCCTTATGAGGATAGTTTTTTCATTGACTTCCAATTCTTCAAGTATAGAGTAATGGGTAAGACTCCCGACTGCCAGGCGCTATATTCAGTATAGATGTAGGTTCGAAACCCCGTGGCGTTAGAAATTTTATTTGTAATGTAATGTTTAAAAATTTAATATATGTATTCATTCTAAGCAGGACCATTAGCATTGATAGTAAAAATACTCGCCATCAATTATTATTTATTTTTTGAATACTTATTTTGTGTATTTCCACCTGTTTAGTGCGAATCTTCAAAAATCGAAGTTGACCCCACATTGTTGTCCAAGGTTGGGCCGACATCATCCTAATAGTTGGCCCAACCGTGGACTGACGATCAATTCGCAGAAGAAGCGTTGGTTAACCAATGCTTTTTAACAATGTTGGGCCAACTTTGAAAACCAATGGTATGCCAACCTTGTATTCCGCGGTTGGCTCAACCATGGCAACTATAGTTGGCCCAACTTTGTGAAATAGGGACGGCATGCGTTATCATTACGCTGGTTGGCCCGAACATTGGCCCACAAAGTTGGGCGGACCGAGCGAAAATTCGCACCTGGGATATTATTAGATTATATTTACTGTTAAATTATTTGTACAGATACAATATTTTGAATTATTAATACATTATTATTCACCTTCTACGTGATCGTCGGAGCGAGCAGCTCCAAACATGATGACCTCACTCTCATCGCATTCTTCTTCGACTTTTTGCATTAGGCGGAACTTTTTACTGCGAAATCGTCTCCGCTCTTGCAGGCACCTTTCCTCTTCCATCGCGGAGAAGAATAATTGTCAAACACAATATAAAATGACGTCAAGAAATAAAAACACAAAACTTGAAAGCTCTGGCGAAGCACTGGACGGCTGTACTTGACATAACCTCTTTAACTTTAACTGACACATACATGCTTGGTTCCGAAGAAAATTTTCGATAATGCCCTAAATCAATTTTTTGGGAAAAAAGCGTTCACATGCAGACAAAAAAACATATTTCCGCTTACTAAGACCGCCAAACCCCTCCAAATTAATACTTTAGGTAATAAGAATAAGATTTTAGGAATTTTCTGGTCGGGCCCCACTAAATACAGATAGATTCGCCATACCTATAAGAAGCATGGAATGATTCACTAGAACCTGATAGGGCCCTCATCAGTTTTTTTTCTAGATTAGATATTCTAATAAAGGCCCCTTAAAAACCCAACTTCAAATAGGGAAAGATGGGGAAATTTCTGCACGGGTAGATTTTTCTGACAAACTCTCGGTCAAGCGGTTTCTCTGAAAATGATAACAAATATTTACTTAAAATTTTGTTAATCAATCTCTTACATATGATATCTAATATTTTGTAAAGAGATTGGGAAAAATATTTTGCTTAGAAGTATTAACTTACACAGTAAATATATTATAATAGTAATTCATATTTATTATTATAAAATTATTAAAATTGCCATTTTTAAAAAGTACATATTTTGTATTATTGAAAATTAAGACTTGAAAAAATGTTTTCGAATGAAATTCTTGGAATTTACAATTTGATATAATCTCACTTTATTTAGAACGCAACATTCATTTACATAACTGATATATGTATAAATAAAAAATAGTTTAAACATCCTAATAATATATCAAATGAAAAAACGAAATGACTATTTTAACATCAGAAAAACGTTGAATAGTGATACAAATTCGAATTTTTTGCAAAAATAAAATGTTTCTCGTGAGATATGGAGATGCCGAATAAGAATAAAAACTGTTTAATGCAAAAAAAATATTCAGTTCCGAGAAATAGAAAAGTAAAGATCGCGATATCACAGCAGTATTGTTGATTTTATTTTTGTTGAAAATCTGAAAAAAATATTACATAAAAGTGAATCTCACTATCCACTTTTTTCCGTGATAAGGGAGGCAAATTCCTGTTAGCTTTGAGGCTACTATAGTTGTATTATTTCTTTCTGAATCGCAAATTAGATTTTAATGAATTTATATTAAAAATTCATATTTTCACATCAAATATTACCCTATTTCATTTTACATGACTGAAAGCGAAATCTTGATAAAATGCCGTAATGTCCTCGATTTACACAACTAAGTTATGTAAAATTGAACACACGAATCTTCTCCATGTGTTGAAAAATAACCTTCCATGATTCCTTTATAAAGTACACTAATAAAGTTATAAAAAATCGTAACTATATTAAAATATCAATGTCAATCACACTTTGTTTTAATTTGAAATCTCAACCAAAATCAGATATATACGTCTATTTTACTCTATAAATAAGGGTCTTATACAGCTTTCATTCCAATTCGCTTCGTTTCGTCAAAAAGACGAAAGTGAAAGCTTCTCCTTCCAAGCAGTGGATATGGGATAATTGAGACCTAATTTTCCACGACATGAAATTTTATTAATGACATCGCTTATGTCGCGCGACAAAAAGGTAAGCGTGCAATTGTGAGTTTGGTCTTTGAAAAAAAAACTGTATTGAAAGACACACCAGCATTGCTGCATTGTGTTAGTCCCATGGCCGAATCGTCACACACGGACGATTACATTAGATTAGGTTATGCAGTTATTCGAGCGTGATTAATATACGTGTCGCCCTGGCAGCGATGTCAATTTGTACGGGACCATCTCCTTTTGGTTAAATGATCATACACAGAAAAAACAAACACTTAATTTAAGTCGAAAATTGGAATTATTCTAAGGTGTACCAAAAAGAAGCATATTAAACCTGAAATTGAGAATTTGTTTTAATCATCAAAGTAAGAAAACAAAAAGACTGAAATTCAGGCAGTAAAGAGTAAGATTAAGAGTAAATTTAAATTTTAATTAAGAGTAAAATTGAGGTAGTAAAGACCTGAAACTAACACGATATTTATACTGAAAAGGCAGGGTAAGGTTGAGATGATATTGAATTAAGGACTCTTCGTGCTGAAAGTAAGCCGCGTATTTATACTGAAATTATGCACATCCTTACCTCCCCCCTCCCCATCCCGTAACCCGTGAGCCCTAGCTTGAAATCACATAAATTATAAACATAATCTTTATGAAGTCCTTTTGGATTTTCTATAAATTCACAAGTAGAACACTTTGTCTGCACCAAGAATCTCGAAGACTCACTTTTTTATTTATGTTAACACCACTATACAATCATACTTTTCGATGACAATCTGGACAAAGAATAATGTGCGTTCCTTTAAAATCTAACTTTACACTAAACATATCAGCAGAAAATGCAGTTTCGACTTCGAAAAACAGTAAATAGACAGTTCACGAGTGACTATCTAACTGAATACAATTCAAGATACAAACACAATTCCGATTATGTTCGAGAATTCTAGAGACTTACGACAAAGTGTCACTTGAAACGCAGACTAGATTATAGAAACGGATCAGAATAACAAGACCGCGTCGTGCGCATGTCCCAGCGCGATTAAGGCAAAGTCAACCTGAAATTCAGTAGGGCATACTTCTAAATTTTATGTAACAAAAACCTTACGTGTTATTTCAGGTTGCCTTCAACTTACTTTCAGAACTGTATATTGGAAGTTAGGTGCATAGTTTATTTTATTCAAGTCGAGAAATGTTTCTTCCTTACTTAACATCAGTAAGTGCTTTATTCAAGATCGTACGTATACTTAAATTTAGTTGCTTCCTTATTTCAAGTCAAATTTGAAATTAAGTCCAATATAACTTTAAGTATTCGTCTTTACTGTGTATCCTTAAGGAATACCGAAATCCGTGTCAAGATAATACTTGTATTTCATTTTTCTCATATCTTAAAACTTCTTCCGAAGATAAAAAGAACTGCACAACAAATACAACTCCTATACACGGAGAAAATAAGTTTTATAAAGTTTACGGAACTAATTAAAAAGTAGCGGATATGAAAGACAGTTCAGTGGAAGTCATAAATGTATGGTTATACGATGTGGTGAACTATTTTTACTAGATGTATATAATGTTTTAATAGTATTTAAAATTCGAGGCGGCGTAAGGTGTAGTGGCGCGCAGGTTATAAACTCTATAGAGTTCCGGAAAATGTAAATTGGGGCGGATGCAATATCTGTTAGAACAATTTAACGAAAAAAAAAATTATTTGCGATATTATTATTATTATTATAACACTCATTTATTACAAACCTAAAAATTTATTGTAACTTATACATATGTGACGTGCGCCGAAGAAAGGGGGCTTACTCTGAAAAAATAGAAATCGAGGTTTTTACACCTTTCGATAGTTTTTGAGTTGCTCTTTTTAATGAAACCATCGAAAAAAATTTCCGAGCGTTATTATTGCTAATAATTGAGTTGATAGGTACCCGAGAAATCCTGCTTTCGCTCGAGAGCTCGAGATCCCGTGAAACACCTCCCACCACTCACCTTCACATTTCGTGGTCTTCCTTCTCTCCTAAAAGTCGCGTCTATCGGGTCGACTTCGACCGCTCGTCCTGAAAAATCTGGCTTTCCAGAGTAAGCCCCCTTTCTTCGGCGCACGTCACATATATTAGTTGTACAAATAAGTTCTACCCGTTTCAAGCAACATTTTTTTATTTATAAAAATCTAACAAAATGCAAGTATTAATTGACGGGCCGAGAGTAAAAGCGGTGTGAAATTAGTAGAGGAGCGAAAGCGAATTTGAAAAGCTTCAGCGTAACAACGGTTTGAATGAGCGCCAGAGGGAAAGCGGATTGAAATACGTTATGGTGAATCCACACTAAGCCCATTCCGCTCCGCGCGGCGCGGTACCGCACGTGCGTTTGCCTTGCGTTCTAAGTAGTACCAACCTCCGGGTAAAGAAGTGAAAGTTACTAGGGGGAAATATGGCCGCCACAGATTGCTGGAGCATAGCTTTAACTTGAGGAGGCATGTAGTCATGAATTCATGAAGTTAAAGTGTCACACTGCTAATTCAGGTTAGGGAAGGGAGAATATATTTAAATATAATCATCATTAATAAATCACTACGGATATACTGTTTCCACAATTCAGAATTCGTTCGGACAGCAGATTTTGCTTTCTTTTCAACGTACACGTCTGTAAAGAAGTTACACTGTTAAAAATAATATTAAATTTAATATATCCATGTCTATTAAAATTAATATATCAATCATATGAAATCGCCATTGAGAGCGTGTATATTAAATTTCATATACATTCATGATAATCACTTACAAAAAAAATGAGATAATTCCATTTTACACAAATTCAAAATAAGTTCAACATGAATTTTCGACTCTAAATAATAAAACATGATACCTTCTTCCAGTTAATCAAAAATATGACTGGATTTCAAGTCGAAAAAATCAATTCAGCAAACAAATAACAGACCTAACCTACAATCAACTGTACTAGCATTAAATTTCTACTATTTACCCTGGCGGACCGAACGAACGGAGCGGATACGCTACAGCGTATCCTTATAGTATCCACATCGTATCCTCTCCGTATCATGCAAGAAAAACTCATTAAAAAAGAAAGATTAACATTTGTTATTGTTGAAATTCGGATTCTACGTGAAATTTTGAGTTAAAAGGTCACAGAGTAATCGCAATAGTTTTTCTTGCAACATTAAAAACTTTTAATAAATATAATACTTATCGATGACGTGCGCTGAAGGCGACATCAAACGCATCGTCATTCAGTAGCAGTTCATAGGCTTTATCCGTCGACGATGCGTTTGAAGTCGCCTTCAGCCCACGTTATCGATAAGTATAATATTTTTTTAAAGTTTTTAATGTTGCAAGAAAAACTATTGCGATTACTCCGTGACCTTTTAACGCAAAATTTCACGTAGAATCCGAATTTTAACAAGTGAAATGTTCATCTTCCTTTTTTAATGAGTTTTTCTTGCATGATACGGAGAGGATACGATGTGGATACTATAAGGATACGCTGTAGCGTATCCGCTCCGTTCGTTCGGTCCGCCAGGGTAGACTGGATTTTGGAAAAAGTTCCACCCGTACGTCGCACTTTCATTATAACCCTAGCGGAAGAAACGGAAAGGTTCGGAAAGACCGCGTCGGAAAGATTTCGGAAAGGGTTCGGAAAGAGTTCGGAAACAGGTTCCGTTCCTTTCCGAATTGTATGGGACCTTTGCTACCGATTTCTTTCCGAACGTCGAGCTGTCCCATGAACCTTTCCTAGTCTTTCCGAATGTCCCACTCTCCGACTTCTTTCCGATTATTTCCGAATGACTCCCCAGCACTTTACTCTTTCCGAATGTATCCAATTTCTTTCCGAATCGAATAAAAAAAAAAATTCTCGTAATAATAATAATATATTTTTATCTTCAAAGCATTTTAAATTGCAGTAATCCTATTGATTCCTTTGAATCCAGCGAAGCCTATTCCTAAAAACCTAGAAATAGAGAAATTTCATAACTCAGAAAGCCTTTTTGACTTTCGTACGTTACGTACATTATTGCTGCATATTATCACATCTAAACTTTCCAAATTTCGAATATTCCATTTACCCGTCTCTCATTTGTAATTACTATAATAAGTCCTTTATGAAATTCCTTTTTTGTATGGTAAAAATAATACACTATGAAATATAAATTGCACTGAGCTGGACTGAATGATGAAAAGCCATACAAGCGTCACTTTGGTCGATTTCCATATTCACAATAAGAAACAAGGTTTACTGAAAAAGTAACTGACCCCGCAATAACGTTTTACTGCAAACACTGGAAAGCACTATGGGAAAATAGGAATATCCGAAATTTGTTGTATTTTCAACGATTTCAATCAAGAATCTTCGGGAAAGCTCTGACAGCATCTCATCGTCTCTGCTTGTCTCCAGCGGCATTTTGATCTAAGATTGTCGCTTACTCACTCACTCGCTTTCAGTTGTGCAATCGATAAACCCAATCGATAGTAAGTATTCGATTGCACTGATACTCGACTGAACCAAAACAATTGAATGTCATTATAAGTTTTTGAAAATGTCGTTAATGAGCGTCAACATCTGCCAATGATAATGATTCTTGTAGATCTCACAAAAAATATAATCACATTCAATTGCTTTGCTACAAATGATCATTGGTTCAATCGAGCTCAGTGCGATCGAATACCTGCCATAATCGATATGAATAAAATCGAAGAAACAAAATGGCGATTCAAGAGACACTGATAGCGATTTTCCCAAGATTTTTGTTTAGAATCACACAAATTTTCGGAAATACCTATTTTCCCATGGTGTTTTCAGTCAAACATTATTTTGTGCAGTTATTCTTGGAGTAAATCTGTTTTTTTAGTGTCAGTATAGAAATGGAGCCAAGTGATGCGTGTACAAGTCCAGCTTAGGGCAAATTATATCTCATATACAGTTTTTTTCACAATACAAAAAAGCAATTTTATGAAAAGAGGAAATACAGTAATTAAAATGATAGTTGCGCAAATGGAATATTTGAAGTGTGTAAGTAAATAAGACTTTCTTGATAGTTATGAAATTTTCCTATTTATAGTTTTTCAGGAGAAATCTGCGTACGACCCTAATAGCACGGAACGTTCCTGGAACGTTCCCGGAACGTTCCAGGGAGGTGTAAAATGTCCGCCGCTTGGGAACGTTCCACTGGAACGTTCCAAACATAAATTAACGTTATTGCTATTATTATCAATAAAAAAACGCGTAAAACGTAAGTGATAGGTCAAAATCGATGTCAATTTATGATACGGATATCATATTATAGTTTAGTATATGCGGGACTCAAAATTCAAAAATGACATCCATTCTTACCTATCTCTTACGGTTTGCGAGATAATTCTTGTTAAAAACAACAATAATGGAAGGTTCCCCTCAGGTCCCAGTGGAACGTTCCTGGAACGTTCCCAAGGGCGGACATTTTACACGTTGCGGGAACGTTCCTGGAACGTTCCAGTGGAACGTTCCGAAGGTGCCCGCGAAACGTTCCAGGAACGTTCCCGGAACGTTCCGTGCTATTAGGGGACCGTTTATTTTCAATAGAGAATAAATAACAGTGAGACATACAGAAGAAAATTCGAAAGTTAAAGTTAATTTGATTAAATTGTTGAAAATTCAGCAGAACATGAATAAAAATATATTGATTAGTTTTATATTCCTTTTAGTTATATTTATTTTTATATATAATAATTACATAATTTGATTTATATTTCACATTGCACATTTATTCAGAAAGAAATCGGAACATTTGGAACGAACATAAACTAGTGGGACACAGGTGACAATTTGGAATAAGCTATTGGGACACTGGGACATTTATTCGGAATGAAATCGGAAAGGTTCAGAAAGAAGTAGATGCAGTGGGACACTTCGGAGAAAGTTCGGAAATACGTCGGAAACCTTCGGAAAGAGGGACGTTCAGAAAGAAATCGAAAGCAAAGGTCCCATACAATTCGGAAAGAGTCGGAACGAAAACGTTCTTTCCGAGCCTTTCCGTTTCTTCTGCTAGGGAAATAACAATTCAGTCGACGAATTCTAGATTATTAATTTAATTGCGAATATTTGACAAGATTTAAAGAAATTAAAGCACTTTGAGTTTTCATGCACACTGCTATACCGACCTGTATATTAAATTTAATACACATGTATATTAAATTCACTACACACATGTATATTAAATCTCATACAGATTTTTCTAAAAGTGTAGGGAAATCCTTCCCTCAACATATTTGGTTATATTTCGTAGTAGACTTTGTCAGGTGACATAATTTGTTATTAATTTTGATAAATTAATTAATTAAAATATACTTTCAACCAAACAACTCCATTTTTAACTACGTTACGATGAATATACATTTATTTTCGATTTTAACAAACACTTCAAAGCTGAAAAACGAATTTGTCTGGAAAATAGTTGAATTTTTAACCACAGCATATGCATTTTCCACCAGATAAGAATTTTCTGAAGATATTTGAATCAAGGATTATTAATTTCCTCCAAAACACGAATTTTTATGCAAAAAAAAAAGAAGAAAATTTCAACTTTCAGCTGTAACAAATATATTCTCAGTAAACGGAGAAACGACTTTTTAACAATGCATTTTAATTTTCAGCCAAAAAGATGGACCGTTAGTCCAAAGAATGAATTTTCAACCACGTACTTGAATTTCAATTACGAAACTACAATTTTCAACTAACCAGTTGAACTTTCCAAGAAACAGATGAATTTTTAACTACAGATACAATCCATGAATGAAATAGATACATAATCACTTAAAATAATTGTTTTTCAATTGTAAAAAAAAAACCTTAAAGCTAAGAAAGGAATGCGTATTGGAACATTGTTGAACTTTTAACCCATAAATATGAGTTTGCCACCTAATAATAATTTTTGTGGGAAATTGGAAACGAAGAATATCAATTTTGTACAAAAGAAGACGAATTTTGATCACAAAATTGAAAAAAGTGTCTATTAATGTTGGAAAAATGTAACTGTCAGTTGTAAACAATTAATTTTCAATAACAGAAGTAAAATTAGTTTAATTTTCCAGAAAAAAAGATGAACCATTATCGCAAAATGAAAATAAATTTTTAACTACGTAATTTTATTTTCAATTACGAAACTATAATTTTTAACCAACCAGTTAAACTTTCCAGCAAACAGGCGAGTTTTTAACTATAGTTTCGATGAATCTACAACTCAAATAGATACATAATAAGTGGAAGTAATTGATTTTCTATTTTTTTTTTAAACTTTAAAGCGAAAAAACGAATTTGTCTGTGAAACAGTTGAATTTTTAACCCGAGAATGTGCGTTTTTCACGCAATAAGAATTTTGTGGTGAAATTTGAAACAAGGATTATTAATTTTCTACCAAAAAAGACGAACGTGTATGCAAAAGAGAAGACAAATTCAACTTTCAGATGCAAAAAATTAATTCTCAATGAGAGGAGAAACGACTGTTGAACAAAGCAGTTTCATTTTCAACCAAAAAGATGAATCGCAAGAAAGGAATTTTCAACGAAGTTCTTCAATTTTCAATCACAATACTACAATTCTCAATTAATCAGTTCAACTTCCAAGCAAACAGACGAATTTTGAACTACAGTTACGATGAAACTGCGACTGAAATAGATACATAATAAGTGAAAGTAATTGATTTTCATTTGTAAAAAAACTCAAAGCTAAGAAAGGAATGTCTCTGTGAAACAGTTGAATGTTTAACCCAAAAGTATTAATTTTTGTACCAAAGAAGACGAATTTTTATGACAAACTAAAAAACATTTTCCACTAACGGTGGAAAAATTCAACTGCCACTTGTAGAAAATTTAACTTCAATAACAGGAGAAACGACTTTTTAACAAATTAGTTTAATTTTCAACAAAAAAGGTGAACCATTATCTCAAAAACAAAAATTAATTTTTAACTATGTACTTCAATGTTCAATTACGAAACTACTATTTTCAAGAAAGCAATGAAAATTACAAAAGCAAACAGATTAATTTTCAACAACAGTTGCGATAAATATCATAAAAAAATATAATAAAAATATTGTTAAAATAATTCTTTTGCCATTTTTAAAAACGCGTCTGCAACCAAACACTTGAATTTCCAACTATGACAGATTTATTTTTAACCCCAAAAAGAGAAATTTTCAACGAACTTATTCAATTTTCAAGCAAGCAATACTTCAGCTTAATTTTCATCGTCAGGAGTGAGGAACTAAAGACGAAAGAAATAGAAATATGGCAAATAAATTACTGGCAAGAATTTCAACATTTCTTTTTCACTGGCCATTATTATATTAGGCCTACAAATTAATTCGTTCCCTGTATTCTCATGTTTCGTAACACTTGGTGCTACTTCAATTTTTTCCCGTCCACACAATTTAATAGGAAACTCTTCTGTTTTAATAATCTAGTTCTAACCCGACCCGACGCGAAGGTTCCCGAATGTCTTCGGGCTTGCGATCTCGCATACCCCACCACCATCGTTCCGCGCCGTTCCGCGTGGATGCGCGCGCTACCTCGCATCGTCTCCCTCCACCCCGACCCCCCGAACGACCGTCCACGAGAGCGATGCGATCTTGCTTTCCCCACCACCATCGTTTCGCGTTGTGCTGCGCATCGTCTCCCCTTGCCCCGACCCCCAAAACCCGAACAACGTGTCAGACCCAGCACAGCACACCCCGAGCCCTCTAACCCCCCCTGTCACCACGATTAGGTCAAAAATATAAAAAATAAACGAGTATTTTTTTTGTAGACTTTCAAGTATTTCATTTAGAATTATTGATTTTATACGAATAGTCAGATATTTCTGAATATTAAGCAATTTTTCCTTTTTTCTAACTGAAAAATGTTAAAGTCCCATTTTCCATAGTTTACACTAAAACATTATCTTAATTTTAATGAAAGCCTCAACTTATGACTACACGATTTTGAAGTTATTTTAAAATTCGAAAAATCTTATAAAGTACCAATCAGTCGTCTATACTTGTTTAACTGCTCAGACATTCCAATTGAAACAGTTTCATTTTTATTATTAAAATCGGGAAATTCTTAAATTTTGAACTTTGTCCGTATCGTCTTGTGAAATAAATTATATATTACATACACATGTGCTTAGATTATATGATAAATGAATAATTTTATTCCAATTAATATTCGGAAGATTTTATTACCACTTATTGATGTTAACGTGCGAGTTTTTAAATCTCATTTTTTGTAGAACTCAGAATTCGTTCAGACAGCAGATTTTGATTTCTTTTCAACGGAAACGCGTGTAAAGAAGTTAGGGAAATCCTTCCCTTAACATATTTTATTGAAGAACGATAATTTTCCATTTTAAACCATTCTTGTTGTGGTTTTGTCTTTCATCAGAAAATCCAATTCTAGTGCCTGCGACAACACCATATTTATTAGTCGACTTTGTCAGGTGACATCATTTGTTATTAATTTTGATACATTAATTAATGAGAATTTACTTTCAACCAAACAACTCAACTACAATCACGATGAACATACAACTGAAATAATTGCCTAATCAGTTGAAATAACTGATTTTCGATTTTTACAAACACTTTAAAGATGAAAAATGAATTTGTCTGTAAAACAGTTGAATTTTTAACCACAGCATATGCATTTTCCACGAAATAAGAATTTTCTGAAGATATTTGAATCAAGGATTATTAATTTTCTCCGAAACACGAATTTTTATGCAAAAAAAAAAGAAGAAAATTTCAACTTTCAGATGTAAAAAATTGATTCTCAATAACAGGAGAAACGACTTTTAAACAATGCATTTTAATTTTCAGCCAAAAACATGAACCGTTATCCCAAAAAATGAATTTTCAACTAAGTACTTCAACTTTCAATTATGAAACTACAATTTTCAACTAACCAGTTGAACTTTCCAGGAAACACACGAATTTTTAACTATAGATACAATGAATCTATGACTGAAATAGATACATAATCAGTTCAAATAATTGGTTTTCAATTGTACAAAAAAACCTTAAAGCTAAGATATGAATTTGCCACCAAATAATTATTTTTGGGGGAAATTAGAATCAAAGAATGTCAATTTTGTACAAAAGAAGGCGGATTTTTATCACAAAATTGAAAAAAGTGTCTATTAATGGTGGAAAAATTCAACTGTCAGTTGTAAAATATTAATTTTCAATAACAGAAGTAAAATTAGTTTATTTTTCAACAAAAAATATGAACCATTATCGCAAAATAAAAATGAATTT
>CAKNXH010060151.1:4473-23096 GCA_932178445.1 Andricus quercusramuli
CTCTTTCTTCCTAATTGCTTCTCCTTCTCCCTTAATGCGTCTCCTTCTCCTTCCCCTTCTACATTAATTCTTCTCCTTCCTTAATTCTTTTTCCTTCTCCTCCATGAATTCTTCTTCTTCGTACCTAATGCTTCCCCTCCTTCTTCCTTAATTGTCTTCCCAGTCTTTCTCTTCCTTTTTTTACATTTCTGCTTCATCCCTAATTCTTCTCTTTCTCCTTCTTCCTTGATTTTACTCCCCTTACCTTAATCTCCATCACCTTCATTATTCTGACACATTCTTAATTCTTCTCCTTTTTCTTTAATTCTTCTCCTTCTCCTTAATTCTTCTCCTTCTTCATTAATTTTTCTCCTTCCCAATTGCTTCTCCTTCTCGTGCTTTCTTACTGCTTTTCCTTCTCCCTTAATGCTTCTCCTTCTCCTTCTTCTCCTTCTTCCTAAATTTTTGTCCTGCTCTTTCTTCTTCTTTCTTTACACTTCTGCTGCATCCTTAATTTTTCTCTTTTTCCTTCTTCCTCAATTTTACTCCCCTTTCCTCTATGCTTATCCATATCCTTCATCATACTTCTTCATTAATTCTTCGCCATCTTCCCTGAAGCTTCTTCTTCTCCTCCTGTCATAATGCTTTCCTTTTCCCTTCATGCTTCTCCTTCGCCTCCACCTCAATTCGTCTCCTTCTCGTTTTTTCCTAATTCTTCTTTCTCTCTCTTTTGCTCCAATATCTTCTCTGAAGCTTCTTCTTCTACAGTAATTTTGCTCCTCCTTCCTTAATCCTTCACCTTTTTCCATACTGGCTCACCTTCTTTCATCACGCATTTCCTTCTACTTTAATGCTTCGACGTCTCCTTAATTTTTTCCTTCTCCTTCTTCCTTAATTTCTATTTTTTCCTGATGCTTTATTATATTCTTTAATGATACTTTTTCTTCCTTAATGCTTCTCTTTCTTCCTTAATCCTTCTCCTTCTTGCCTATTTCTTCTCCATCTCTCCTTCTCTCCTTTCTTAATTGTTCGCCTTCTTTTTTTTTCCTTAATGCTTCTTCTTCCTCAGATACTCTCCTTCCGTAATCTTTCTCCCTTCCTTCTTTCTTAGTAATTCTACTTTTTCCATAATTCTTCTTCTCCCTTCATGCTTTTCCTTCTTCCTCAATGCTTCAATTTCTTCCTCATGCTTTTCCTTCTCTCTTCATGCTTCTCCTTCTTCCTTGATGTTTCTCCTTCTTCCTTAATTATTCTGCTCCTCTTTCTTCTTTAATCCTTCTCATTCTGCTCCTTCCTTCTTAATGCTCCTCCTCCTTCTTCTTTTTCAATGCTTCACCTTCTCCTTTCATGCTTCTCCTTCATCTTCGCCTTCTCCTCAATTCTCCTCCTTCTCATTTTTCCTCAATTCTTCTCTCTCCCTCATGCTGCAATATCTTCTTAAAAGCTTCCTCTTTTACAATAATTCGGCTCCCACTTCCTTAATCCTTCATCTTCTTCCATAATGCTTCACCTTCTTTCTCCATGCTTTTCTTTCTCCTTAATTTGTCTCCTTCTTCCTTAATTTTTCTCTTTTCCTGGTGCTTCATCATCTTCTATAATGCTACTCCTTCTTCCTTAATGCTTCTCCTTCCACCTTCATTCTTCTCCTTTTTCCTTAATTCTTCTTCTTCTCTGCTTTCTTCATTCTTCGCCTTCGAATGCTTCATCTTCTTTTTTAATGGTTTACCTACTTCCTTAATGATTCTCCTTCTTATTGCATACTTCTTCTTCTCTCTCAATGCTTCTCCTTCTCCTTCGTTTTTTCTTTTTCCTTATTACTTGACTTTCTTCGTTAATGCCTAAAGTTGTTCCTTACTGCTTCGCCTTTTTTATTAATTCTTCTCCTTCTCCCTTATCATTCATGCTGCTTCATTTTCCTGAATACTTCACTTTCTTCTTTAATGATTCACCTTCTTTCTTAATGCTTCTTCCTCTTCCTTAATGCGCCTCCTTCTCCTTCTCCCTTAATTCTTCTCCTTCTTCCTTAACAATTCACTTTCTTTGTTATGTCTCACGTTATTCCTTAATTCTTCTTCATCTTCCTCAATGCTTCACCTTCTTTCTTAACGCTTCACCTACTTCCTTAATGCTTCACCTTCTTTCTTAATAAATCTCCTTCTCTCTTGATGCTTCTACTTTCCCTTTATTTTTTCCTTCTTCCTTAATTTTCTTTTCACTTTCTTCATTAATGCCTAACGTTGTTCTTTTTCCTTCTTCTTAATTCTGCTTCCTTTTCCTGACTGCTTCACCTTCTTCTTTAATGTTTCGCCTTCTATCTTAATGCTTCTCCTTCTTCCTGAATGCTTCTCCTTCTCTCTTAATACGGCTTCTTCTCCTTAATTTATTCTTCTCACCTTTATTTTTTGTCCTTTCCCTTCTTCCTTAAATTTCCTTGTTCTCTGTGATGTTTGACTATCTTCTTTAATGCTACTCCTTCTTCCTTCATGCTTCTCCTTCATCCTTAATTATTCTGCTCCTCTTTCTTCTTTAATCCTTCTCATTCTTCTCTTTCTTCTCTAATGCTTTTCCATCTTCCTTAATGCTTGTCCGTCTCCTTTTTCCTTGATTATTCTTTTCCATCTTCCTTAATTTTTCTCCTTCTTCAATAATGTTTTTCCTTGTTCTTCTTCCTTAATGTTTCTCCTTTACCTTCTCTTTTTCTTTCTTTCTTCTTTTCTTCGTCTCCTACTTTCTTCTCTTCTTCTTCTCCTTCTTTTTTCTCTGTCTCCTCTTTCTTATTCGAAAAATTCTGTATTAAAAATAAGCGGTTATAAGGAGATCAGTTGCTTGAATTTTTGTGATTTTTTTGCCAATTTATTACGGAAGATCTGGTTGGTGACAAGGATATTTTGGGGATTGAGTCTGAGGGTTCAACGTATGCGAAAAATATACAAGAAAGGAATAAGGAAAGGGAAGAAAAGAGCGATCGATCGTTCGCATGACATGACTTTTGCTGCCACCACTTGCCATTCTATTCAATGTTTCCGGTGGATATACGTGACGGAAATCACATCTTCCGTACGTATTACTTCAAAATTGTTTGACTATCCGGTGTAATTAGAAACAGGCTACGCGACGCGCGTGCAGTCACAGATAAAAAAAGTTTCATCAAATCTGCCCCACTTAATTGAATCA
Organism: Andricus quercusramuli; assembly: GCA_932178445.1. Lineage (NCBI taxonomy): Eukaryota > Metazoa > Arthropoda > Insecta > Hymenoptera > Cynipidae > Andricus > Andricus quercusramuli. Next base: position 7,627 of record CAKNXH010060151.1, read on the forward strand.
TGCAAAAATTTCCATACATAACAAATGCTCCTGACCCTATAATTTAGAAAGTATTTTAATTAATTTTTCTCTGAAAAAAGATCTTCTCTTTTCGCTCTGCTGGGATTCGAACCACAGAACTTCTGATTTTCGGTCAAGTACTTTACCCATTAAGCTACTAGAGAGATCGCGAGAAGAAACTTTATTTCAGAAAATGTACGCATTATTATGCTAGAAATTTGGAAATCATACTTTTAAAGGAATCTGTATTATCATTAGAGAATAACAGACATTTTTAACGTCTTTTCAGACTAGATGGAGTTATGAATTAAAAATTATTATAATTAATTTTTTTCTGAAAAAAGATCTCCTCCTGTCGCTACGCTGGGATTCGAACCACAGAGCTTCTGATTTCCGGTCAGGTGCTTTTCCTATTAAGCTACTAGAGAGATCGAAAGAAGAAACTTCATTTCAGAAAATTTACGCATTATTATGCTAGATGTTACAAATCAAATTTGTGAAGCAATCTTTATTATCATTAGAGAATAACAGACATATTTAACGTCTTTTCAGACTAGATGGAGTTATGACTTAAAAATTATTATAATTAATTTTTTTCTGAAAAAAGATCTCCTGTCGCTACTCTGGGATTCGAACCACAGAACTTCTGATTTCCGGTCAGGTGAAAGGAGAAGATCTTTTTTTCAGGAAAAAATAAAATAATTTTTTATTCATAGCTCCATCTAGTCTGAAAAGACGTTAAAAATTTCTGTTATTCTCTAATGATAATACAGATTCCTTTCAAAAATTTGATTTGTAACATCTAGCATAATAATGCGTGTATTTCTGAAAGAAGTTTTCTCTCTCGATCTCTTGAGTATCCTAATGGGAAAACACCTGACCGGGAATCAGTAGTTCTGTGGTTCGAATCCCAGCGGAGCGAAAGGAGAAGATTTTTTTTTCAGAAAAAAATTAATTTCATGTTCTTAACGCGCAAAGTTTTTCAAATCCGAACAAAATTAACACGTATATTTTTGTTTTAACAAAAATGTATATTGAAGGTATCCGCCAACCCCATAAAGTATAACATACATTTTCCCATGAGAAAAAAAAATGTTTTTGTAAATTTGGTACAAAATCCTCATATTAGGCTCTCGAGTTGTTCCTTAACATTTATCTTTATAGTTAGTCATAGAAGATAAATAGAAAATTACTTTTTGAATTGCACCCCCATAAGCCTCTTTTTTTGGGTCCCAAAAAGACCCCATACATGAAAAATTTTGTTTTGTGAGTTTTCGAAGCTAAAAATTTTTTTCACTTTGTTTAATTACAAATTGTTCCTAATATATGAAATACTTCACTTGTAACTATAGTTTTCAAACATTTGTTGAAGCAATTTATTATTGTTTAAAGCAATTTTCTCTTAGCATAGGGGTAGAATGTCGCGGAGAGAGAGAGAGAGAGTGTTGTGATATTTTCTGAATTAGTTCATTTTGATTTTACCTTTTCAGTTACAGAGGGGAAATAATTATAGTTAACAAAAATAATTGTATAACTAATTTATTATTATTTATAACAATATTCTATTAGAATAATGCTAGACAGTTGCGGTTTTTTCTAAGATTTCCAATTTTCATTATAATTATAGTTAGATTTAGGTAATAATTATTGCGAGTTGATAAAATAATTGTTTAAAGGATTTTTCATTATTTATAACAATATTTTGGTAAAATAATGCCATAAAGCTGCTGTTTTTTTCTGAATTTTTACAACTCAATTTCAATTTGTTAGTTAGAGAAAGGAAGTTATTAATTATATTTAACAAAAGTAATTGTTTAAGCAATTTATTATTATTAATTACAATATTTTGTTAGAATAATGCTGGACAGTTGCGATTTTTTCTAATATTCCCCATTTTTTATCATTTCAGGTAGATTTAGGTGATAATTATTGCAAGTTGATAAAATATTTTTTTTAACAATTTATTATTATTATTTATAACAATATTCTCTTAGAATAATAACATAAAAGTGTTAATTTTTTCTGAATTTTTCTACTTGACTTCAACTTCTTCGTTAAAGCAAAAAAAAATTGATTATAGTTAACAAAAATAATAGTTAAAAAATGTATTATTATTTATAACAATACTTTCTTAAAATAATGCCACAAGTGTTATTATTTTCTGAATTCTTCAACTTGATTTCAAGTACTCAGTTAAAGCGAAGGTACAATTAATTATAGTTAACAAAACTGAATGTTTAAACAATTCATTATTATTTATAACAATATTTTCTTTAAGTAATGCCATAAAGTTGTTTCTTTTCTGAATTTTCTAACTTGATTTCAACTTGAGAGTGAGAGAGAGAAAAAAATCAATTATTTTTAACAAAAATAATAGTTTTAACTAATTTTTTATATTTTTTTCATATTATTTATAACAATATTCTGTTAGAATAATGCCATTAGTGTTTTTTTCTGAATTTTTCATCTTAATTTCAATTTCTTAGATGAAGCGAAAGAACAATTCATTATAGTTGAAAAAAACTGAATGTTTAAACAATTCATTATTATTTATAACAATATTTTTGTAAAAGAATGCCATGAAGTTGCTGTTTTTTCTGAATTTTTCCACTAGATTTAAATTTGTCAGTAAGGGGAATAAAATAATTGATTATAGTTAACAAAAATGATAGTTCAAGCAATTTGTTACTATTTACAACAATGTTCTCTCAAAATAATGCCACAAGTGTTATTTTTTCTGAATTTTCGAACTAGATTTCAATTTCTCAGTTAGAGCGAGGAAACAATTAATTATAGTTGATAAAACTGAATGTTTAAACAATTTCTGATTATTTATAACAATATTTTCGTAAAATAATGCCATTAAGTTGCTGTTTTTTTTTAGATTTTTCAACTTGATTTCAACTTGGCAGTTAGGGAGAGGGAATTCATTATTATATTCAACAAAAATAATTGTTCAAACAATTTATTATTATTTATAATAATATTCTGTTAGAATAATGCTAGACAGTTGCGGCTTCTTCTAAGATTTCAAATTTTTGTGATAATTTTAGTTAGATTTAGGTAAGAATCATTGCAAGTTGATAAAATATTTGTTCAAAAAATTTATTATTTATTTATAACAATATTCTTTTAGAATAATGCCATAAAAGCGTTAATTTTTTCTGAATTTTTCAACTTGACTTCAACTTTTAAGTTAAAGCGAGGAAATAATTAATTATGATTAACAAAAATAATAGCTTAAACAATTTATTATTGTTTATAACAATATTTTCTTTAAATAATTGGATAAAGTTGCTGTTTTTTCTGAATTTTCCAATTTGATTTCAACTTTTCAGTTACGGAGAGGCAATAATTAATTATAGTCAATGAAAATAATTGTTTAAGCAATTTTTTATTTACAACTATATTCTTTTAGAATAATGCTAGAAAGTTGCGGTTTTTCCTGAAATTTCCAACCTTTTTCAAGTTTTTATCCATATTAAGATAATAATAATAATAACCAATCAAAGTTGATAAAGTTAATTGTTTAAAAAATTAATTATTATTCATAACTATATTCTCTCAGAATAATGATAGAAAGTTACGGTTTTTTCTAAAATATCCAATTATTTGTCAACTTTTCACTGAGGTCGCAATAATAAACCCAAGTAACAAACATAATGGTGCTAACAATTTATTATTGTTCGTAACTATCTATATTGTTATAAACTATAGAGTAATGTTAGAAAAATGTGTTTTTTTTCTGATTTTTGAACACTTCTTTGGCTTTTTAATTATATTGAGGTAATAATTAACCTCAGTTAACAAACATAGGTGTTTGAGCATAATTCTATTATTCATAATAATATTCACTCATTATAATACTAGTACTAGAAAGTTGCCTTTCTTAAATTTCCAGCTTATCTTTGAATTTTTAGTTGTGAGCAAACAATAAATAAACATGAAAGAGAATAATTGTTGAAACTTATTTTCTGAATGAATTACTCTTCCTCTCGATCTAAATTTTAATAAATTGAAAAAAAAATTAAAGAAAATGGCTCTCTTACAGCTGTGAGATGAGGGTAAAGCGGTAAAGCGGTAAAGGAAAGAATAATCAGTTTTATGGAGTGCAAACGTATAAAAAGGGTCGCTCTCGTTGTCTCGTAATTGCTGCAAGAATTTTGGGCGATTACCGAACTTCGTGAAGCACGAGCCACAGACATGAAGGTACCTGAAATCGTAGTCTGGCTCTTCACCTGTTGTGCAGGTTGTGGCCGTCAATTAGACGAATTTTTTTTTTCGGTCCCTTTGCCGATCCCTGCGGGATCCTAATTTCGCTAAGCAGAAAAACAGCACGATGTTTCTCTTCAGTCTTGAGGTCTCTCTCCTCTCTCCAGGGCATAACTGTATATACATATATACATGCACACAGATTTGTCTGTCTGTGAACCAGTTTTTTTTTTTGAGAAATTTGTAAGATCATTAAGTTTTGGGCAAGGATGCTGAAAGGTAGTGAGGCATTAGGACACGGGAGTGCACTGAAAAAAATGATTGTTACGCAAATAACTATTTTCCACTAGTTACATCATTTACAGTCAACTGTACCAGTTTTTTGGTAATAATAACTGCATGTGCAAAGTGAAGTTAACTAGTCAAACCTAGTAAAATTTGTCCAGTAAAAATAACATTATGGCTTAGTAACCTGTGCTAATTAAACTTCGTTAAATAAAAAGTAGTAAAGCTAACGTTGTTGATGGTTACTAATAGTATTTAATTACAATGAATTAATATGAATCTAAAATACATTTCATGCAAATTCATATACACAAAGACATGTATAAGGTGAATATAAAAATGAATATATATCATTGCATGCAAGACATAATAAGATAAAATAACCCATTCTGATGAAATAAATGACTTCTGGAATATATCATACACTTTACTCACATTTGTATATCACTAGACTATTACGTGCGCGCGCAAGCGCGCGCCAACTTTTGGGTTCATTTTTCTCCTTTACTCAATTTTCGAATCACTATTTATTCCTTCAAATTCCTTGACCAATCAAATTCTTGATTTTATAACACAAAAAGTTGTGAAGAATTATTTTCATTGAATCATTGAAATAATTTTAACGTCATATTTTTCTGAAAATTTGAATTATTAATAGCCCTTTAAACTATTCCAGAGAGAATTAAAATATGTGTGCACAGAATTTCGAAATGAAAATTCAGATACTCATTTCGCAAAATCCAAAAATTTAAAAAAATATATAATTGGAATAGAGGTATTTTAAAGATTAACAAACTCTTATTATACAATGTATAGTCAATAGTCAATTATATAACCTTGAAGTAAATAATCAGTTTATGTTACATAATCAAAAGCAATTGAAATTCAATCATCATGTAATTTAAAATTTGTTGAAAAAAATAATCAGCTAATGATTAATTAATCTGTTCATAAACATGACAAACATTCAACTATAATTTTCATTCAAACATTGTAATAATTTGTATACTACATTGACAAAAAAATTCAGTATCATTTCTGAAAATTTAATATATCAGTAACCTCCCATACTAATTTCAGAGAAAATAAAATCATATTCACATATAATTTTGAAAATTGAATGCAGACACTCGTTTCACAACATCAGCATCATTTAAAAAATAATATATTAATTAGTGATATTTCAAATTTAAATAAACTTTTATTATACAAATTATATCCAGTATTCAATTACTAAACCTGGAAGTAAATGATCAATTTATGATTCTGAATTTAAAACAATTTAAATTATATCTTTACGTAATTCAATTTTGTGGTTAAAATTATCAGCTAATAATTAATTAAACAGTTCACAACATAAAAACTCTCAAGCAATTATTTTCATCGAAACAATCAAATTATTTCTACTCCATATTTTTTTCTTCAATTTTGAACTTCATTTCTGAATATTTTGATTTATTGATAAGCTTTTTAAAAAATTCCAGAAAATTCAAGTTCTAGTAGAATCAATAATTAATCACTCATTCAAAAACACAAAAAGCATCACAGAATTATTTTCATTTAAATATTCAATCAATTTTGAATTAAAATGTTCAAAATGTTTAATTGCATTACTTAAATTTACATTACTAATAATATTTTATACAAATTTCATAAAAAATCAAAACATATGTACATATAATTTTGGAAATTGAATTCAGATAAACATTTCAGATCATCGCAAAGTCAATAATCAATTTATGTTATCAATTTAAATTATTAATAACCTTCCAAAGTAATATCAGGAGAAATTGAAATATATGCATATATAATTTTGAAAATTGAATTCGTATACTCACTGCACAACATCACAAACATTTTGAAAAAATTATATCATTTTAATGGAGATATATTAAAGAAAAGATACATTTTTATCATAAAAATAGCAGCCAATATTAAATCACATAACCTTAATGTAAATAATCAATTTATGTGACTTAATTGAAAACAATGCAAAGTAAATCTTTATGTAATTCACTTTTTTGAAAATAATAAATCATTCAATAGTTAATAATAGTTGAGTCATCTGTTCAGAACATAAAAGTCAATCAACAATATTATTTGCATTGAAACATCAAAATAACTTCTATCTTATATTTTTCTGAAAATTTCAATTATTCATAATATTTTTAACTAATTCCATAGAAACTTAGAACACACTTACATATAAGTTTGGAGATTATTCAGATAATTATCTCACAACATCGCAATCATTTCGAAAATTATAAAATTGGAATAGAAGTATTTTAAATACAAATAAACTTGTATTATACAAATCATATCCAGTATTTGATTAAATAACGATTCCTTCTATACTACAATCTTACATAAGATGGAGGTTACCTTTTCCATATGAAGGATTTGAACTTTTATTTCTGAAGATTTAATTTATTCATAGAATAGAATCAGTTAATATATAATTTATAAGTTCACAACAAAAAAGGCATTAAGCAATTGTTCTCGTTGAAACATTCAAAATATATTTTTTCATTTGAAATTGCATTTCTATACATTGAATTCATTAATGACTTTTAAAACTAATTCCAGGAAAATTAAAAATATATGTATATAATAATTAATCATTTCATAACATAAGAAGCAATAAACAGTTATTTTAATCAAAACATTCGAATGATTTTTACTTTACATTTTTCTGAAATTTTGAATTAATAATAACCTTTTAAACTAATTCCACAGAAAAGTAAAAAATATGTACATATAATATTGAAAGCAGAATTCAGGTACTTATTTCACAACATCGAAAAATTTACCAAAATTATACAATTGGAATATAGTTGGAATATAATTGTCAATATTCAATTTCATGGCCTTCAATCAAATAATCAATTTATGTACTTAATTTAAACAAATAAAAATATAATCTTTATGTAATTTAATATTAAAAAAAATTGATCAGATAATGATTCATTCATCTGTTGACAACATAAAAAGCACTCAACTATAATTTTCATTCAGGCATTCAAACAATTTTTACTTCACATTTTTTTTTAAATTTACACTTTCATTTCTGAAAATTCGATTTATAAGTAACCTTTTATAGTAATTTCAGAAAAAATTAAAACATATTCACATATAATTCTGAAAATTAAATTCAAATAATTATTTCGCAACATCACAAACATTGGCGGACAATACGTACTTTTTCTTTATTTATAATGTTTCCCCTAAGCGACTTCATTCTTTCTCATTTGCTCCCCTAGCACCCTCTAACTCCTTCATAGACTCTTCCCCCAAACCATCCTCCCCTAGAATCATTACCACATTCTCTTGCCAGCTTCCTTTATCTTCCATTCCTCTCCTACATCCTTCCCATACATGCTCCCATGTTTCCTCTTCCTATTCGCAAATTCTGCACTTCCTGTTATGTTTCTTTTCCCCATACATACTTGCCCTTACCTCGTTTCACAATCTAAATCTTGCTATTCTGGTCCATCTTTTCTCTCCCCATTCCTCTTCTAAATACTTTTGTACTTCTTCCTTTTTTATCATCTTATACCATATATTATATTTTGATTCCTCAATCATCCCCCATCTTTCTATTAATTGTCTTTCTCTCTCCCTATTTTCCACTTCTTCATAGTTTACTCCAGTCACGTAATATATCTCTCTAGCCTTAAAGAACTCCCTGCTTTCTTCTTCCAATCTCGTTAATTCCATCGCCCTCCCTCTCCTCTCTTCTACCATTTCATGCACTCTTTCCTGCCCTAGTATTTAATTTATCCCTTTGCGTTTCTTCTCTCACCATATATCCCAGCGCCCTCCCGTCTAACCCTAGCGTCCACCTTACATACCTTTCTTGTCAACTCTCAATCTCTTTCCTTTCTTCCCATCCTCATATCTCTGCTCCGTCATCTAATACCGGCCATACCAGCGTATCAAGTAACCACATTCTCCTTCTCCAATTTTTTTTTAAACCTTCTTTTTCCTATTCCCCATATCTGTTTCATTACCCCTGCTACTTTTTTCATCCTTTCTTATATATGAGCTCAATGGTCTCCATGTACTTGCAAGGTATGTCCCAAATACTTAAACTCTTCTACTTCATTTAATTTTATTCCCTTCCATCTCCCCGTCCATTCTTCCTTTCTTCCTCCTCCTTTTCTAAATCTCATTAGCTTTGTCTTTTCTACATTTAAATTCAACTTTTTTCCATCTAAGTATCTAAGACATCCTTGCCTTACTCCTCTCACCAACCAGAAACTATCTCCCACTTGCTCTCCTACTTTTATCTTGCATTTTGTCTCTCTGAAAATTCCCGATACTCTCTTTGTTAATCCCTCTCGTATCCCCTTTTTTCAATATAACTTTTTCTATCTCACCACGGTCTAACGAGTCAAGTGCCACCGTTAGGTCCACAAACATTGCTATCATTTCCCCTTTCTCCCTTTTAATTCTCCTATTTACTAAATAGTTCAGAACATATATATCTTCGATCACTCCCATCCTTTTTCAAATTCCTGTCTGATTGGGTGGCTCTATCTTTTTCTCCACAAATTCTTTTTTTAACCTCTCCGATAAAACAGTCACATATACCTTATATAGTGTTGGCATTTATGTCACTCCTCTATAATCATTAACCTCCTCCCATTTGTCTTTCTTCACTATTGGTATCACTACTTCTTCTTCCCATAACTCTGGCCACCCCTCTCCTCTCCATACTCTATCGCACATTATCCATGCCCATTCCTTTAATTCTGTCTCCCCATATTTCCGTACTTCACTTGCAATATCATCTATACCAGGTGCTTTTCCATCTTTCATCATCCCTAATACCGTGACTATTTCCTCCCTTGTAATGTCCTCCTCATCTGTTTCCCTACCATATTTCTCTCCTTTTCTAACTTTCCTCTCTACCCCTCCTAGTAATTCCATTGAATATTTCTTCCATTCTACCATCTCAATATCCTGGTTTACTCTTTTCCTTCTTCTTCTCTCTTTATTTACCACCTTCCAAACCTCTTCATCCGTCCTAGCCGTCTCCGCTTCTTCTTCAAACCTTTTATTTTCCTCCTCTTTTTTTTTTATCACACAACTCATCAGTTAAAAAAGAAGAATCATTAAACTATAACTTTCATTAAAACATTCACATAATTTTTACTTTATATATTTCCTTTAATTTAAATTTCATTTCTGAATATTTGACTTATTAATAATCTTCTACACCAATTACAGAAAATATAAGTTTCAATGGATCAGTTAATAATTAATTAACCAGTTCATAACATGAAAAGCATTACACAATTATTTCCTTTGAAACATTGAAATTATTTCTAGATTATCTTCTCCTTTAAATTTGAAATTTCATTTCTGTACATTTAATGTATTACTAACCTTTTAAACTGATAAAAAATAACTAAAATATATGTACACATCATCTTGAAAAATGAATTCAAATAGAGTCATTTCACAACGTCACAAGCATTTGAAAAGATTATATAATTGCAATACAGGTATTTTAAAGAAAATTTAAAGTTTAATTATAGCAATATAATAACCAATATCCAATTATATAACCTTCAAGTAAATAATCAATTTATGTGACTTGATTGAAAAAAAATTTTAAATCAATCTTTATTTAATTCAAAGTTTCTAACAAAATTGATCGACCAATAATAATTAATTAAACTGTTCATAACATACAAGGCATGAAACTATTATTTTCATTGGAACATTCAAATAATTTTTGCTTATTATTTTTTAAACATCCTGAAAATTGGAATTATTAATAACTTTTTATACAAATTTTCAGACAAATTTAAACATAGTATTCAGATGTAATTTTGAAAATTAAATTCAGATACTCATTTAAGCATTGATCTATAACTTTCATCGAAACATTCAAATAGTTTTTACTTTATATATATATTTTTTCAAATTCGAACTCCCATTTCTGACAATTTGAATTATCAACAACCTTTCAAATTAATTCCAAAAAATTTAATTTATAATAGAATCAGTTAATAATTAATTAATCAGTTCATTACATAAAAAGCATTACTCAATTATTTACATTAACACATTGAAATAATTTTTACATTATATTCTCCTTTGAATTTGAAATTTCATTTCTATACATTCAATTCATTACTAACCTTTTAAACTAATTGAACAAAAATATATGTACATATAATCTTGAAAATTGAATTCAGATAGAGTTATTTCACAACGTCACAAGTATTTGAAAAGATTATATAATTGCAATAAAGGTATTTTAAAGAAAAAGTAAACTTTCATTATAAAAGTAATAATCGATATTCAATTACATAACCTTCGTATAAATAATCCATTTATGTCACTAAGATAAAAAAAAATTATAATTCAATTCCTTTGCAATTTGAAGTTTCTGACAAAATTAATCGACCAACAATTAATTAAACTGTTTACAACATAAAAAGCATCGAACTATTATTTCCATTGAAACATTCAAATAATGTTTACTTTATATTTTTTAAACATGAAATTTCAATATTTCATATCTGCAAATAAGAATTATTATTAACTTTAATAATAATTTTCAAACAAATTTGAACATAGTATTTAGATATAATTTTTAAAATTAAATGCAGATACTCATTTAAGCATTAATCTATAATTTTCATTGAAACATTCAAATAATTTTTACTTTATACATATTTTTTTTGAACTCGAACTCTCATTTCTGACAATTTCAATTATCAACATCCTTTTAAACTAATTCCAGAAAATTCAAGTTTCAATAGAATCAGTTAATAATCAATTAATCAGTTCACAATGTAAAAAGCATTAAACAATTAGTTTCATTGAAACATTCAAGTAGTTTTCACATTATATATATGTATGTATGTGTGTATATATATATATATTAAATTGAATTTCCATACCTTGAGACTGAGACTATATCGTCATTCATCTAATCTCATCGAGTTGACTATAGACAAGAAGGAATAGTATACAATTTCTTCGTGACGAAAATATAACGCGCATATATCCAGATAAAGAACATCTGCGCCTGGATTAAAAATGTAGAAAAATTACTGAGATACATTTTATTTTATGCCGTGTATTGAAAAAGTCAGTCATAACAAGCAAAGATATAATATCTTACATTGAAAGTAATAGTAAAAATAAATAAATTGAAATAATTATCGGCGATCGATAAAATGAGAAATCTACTTCTTTAATTCTGTTAGTTTTAATTTTAATATATAGAGGTCACCCTATGACTTACTATAGCTAACAGAAATTCTTCCTCCATGAAATTACGAGTTTTCATCTATAGGATATATATGTATTAATTTTCTATGGATTCGAAGTTATAAAAAACTATATGATGTTATAGTATTCTTGAGACAGGTGGAAATAGAGGTTATAGAATGTTCTATACGTATACACTGTAAAGAATATTTTTTGTATTTTATACTCACTGTTTTTATATAATTATACCAAAACTTGTAAAATTAGTTCGTAAAGTGGGGTATAATTATACAAGTCTGCAAATAAAGTGTTGTAAAAACGTGACTTTAAATGTAAATGTTTTACAGGTTATGTTTGTATTTTCACAAGTTTTTGTAAATTTACCTATTTCAAACTAGATCCGATTATTACCTCTCTGAAAAAGGGAAATTTACAAAATCTTGAGAAAATAAAAATATAATCTTTATTTTGTTATAATTATACAAAAACACATTGGGTAAAATACAAAAAATATTATTTACAGTGTAAATATATATATATATAAGTTCACTTCAAATTGTAAACGAGTTTTATATATTTTAAATTATATTTTGAAAATTCCAATTAATTTAGACGGTTTTGAATTTTCGCGCTGAAAGTACTTGAAGCATTTCAAATTGTACATCCGGAAATAGATACTCATTTGAGTCTGGAAGTATATCCTGCTTCCTGTTCGCCATGTGCTCGTCGCGTCGTCATGATGATCTTCCCTGACCAGCAAGTTAGCAACGTTGGCGAACATTACCGAAGATTGTTTTTTTCGTGTTAAACATGGTATCGATAATACTAAAAAAGTTAGAAGAGTGGGAATTGATGGACTACGCACAAGCTTTCACTCGGGCTTCGCTCGGGCAGCAAACTTCACACTCGTTGCAATCGCTGTGTTTCATCCCTTGTAATGCAACATACTATTTCGATTATACCTTTCGAGTATTTTTCACATTTAAAAAATTGACTTTTTCGTTGCTTCGTCCATGACAAATATTGAACACGGCAGCTTCATTTAAACAAATATTTTTAGGAGTGGTTTTTTTTTAGTATGCAAACATGGTTCATTTAACTACATAAATTATAGTCACCGAAGAAAATGAAACTAGTCAGAGTAACTATAAATCTTTCACAATTTTTCTATTTTGAACGGTTAAATTGGCATCAACCAGTGGTTAATTGAACTGTTCAAAAAAAGGTCTTGTGTACCAAAACAGTCAAGTTCATTCTACTATTTTCTCTTTGTTAAACTTACGATAAATATTGTTGAAAATAACAGTCAAACAAGTTGAAATTACCAGTTTCACTAGTTACTCTAACATAAATTTCTATAGTTAGTTTAACTAATTGTGCACAGTAATCCGCTGTACGAACAATGCAGACTAGTAAAATCCTAGTAAACCATTACTAGTTTTTTTTTCAGTGTGAAAGGGAATAAGATCGATAAATTTGTGACTCTGGGGATACCCCCACTCAGAAAAATATTTCTATTGAATCAAAGAAACCGGGTTTTTTGACCTAATTTTGTTTAAAATTTAAGGATTTTAAATTAGATTGAAATTAAATTCGAAGTTCTATTTAACGTTCAATACTCAAGTTAATGTATAAGATTACTGACAATAAAAAAGAAGCATTTTTTTTGGAATCTTTCGACAAAAATAAAAAAGGGGAAAGAAAAATGGGAAGGCAACCAATAAAATCCCCTTTCTCTTTTATTTCTTTCGTCCTTTTTATTTTTATTATTATCAAATCACAAATTTTCATTTAAAAATCACGTTCATAATATTTACCAACGTTTCGGCCCAAATTTGGTCGTTAGTCTTGTTTTTATTTTCAGGAATTCTATACATTAATTTTTTTTATTAAGAAAAATAATTTTAAATTGAAGAGTCCGTTCAAAAAATACGTCAAACTGCAGGGGAGGGGCTTCTGTGACAATTTTTGACGGAGGGAGGGGGGTAACGCAGAATGTGACATCACAGATGGAAAATATAAATTTAAATAACAATTTTTTGAAATGCTTGAAACTATGAAAATTAGTGCTTTTATTTTACGAGTAAAGCATCTGAATACAGACTTTGCGATCTTTCCCCTCTACCTCTCTTTACCACTTTTTAAAAGAATTCCTCTTTTTCCCTGGTTTTCAAGAAAATTCCCCTTTTTTTTCTGATAAAATACAAACTGAATTAACAGAACCCGATAAGAAAATCTACTTTTTTTCGTTGAAACTTCATTCTTTGGAATTGAGAAGTCTATTACATTTTTGGTTCTGAATTTTTGTTGAAAATTTGTCTTTTTGGTCGAAAATTAATCTTCTCTGTGAAAAATTGATCTTTTTATTTGTGGGTGATTCTGATATCAATCTATTTAGACTATTAAATTTTCAAAAATATCTATAAAATAACTAAAAAGCAATATATTCTTCTTTACAAAAACTTTTTGATAAAAAAGAAATATTTTTTACAATAAAATTGAGATAAATATATGTAAACTCAATTTAAAAAAATCTTCAATTATTTATAAGTAGCCCTGCAGTTAAAATTTAGTGATTTGGTTGAAATATTTTGTTAAAAATTAATTTTTTTAACTGAAAATCCAACAACTGTTTGGTTAAAAATTAAGTTTGGTTAAAAATTCATATCTTTAAATAAATATTAAACTATTCCCTTTTTGGGTAATAAATTCATCTATTTAGTTGAAAATTAAATTTTTTTGATTGGAAATTTAATTCTTTGATTTTCAATTAAAAATGAATCTTTTTTACTTCAAAAATTCAACTATTTGATTACAAATTTATTTAATTTCTTGAAGATTCCTCTTTTCTGGTAGAAAATTAATCTTCTTGAATAAAAATTCAACATTTAGTCAAGAATTCATTTGTTTCGTTAAGAAAGCAAGTTGATTTTTTTTTCAATTGAAAATTTTACTTTTTTATTTTTGGTTAAAAATGGATCCTTTTTAGTTCAAGAATTCAACTATTTGATTGAAAATTTATGTGATTTCTTGAAGATTCGTGTTCGTTGGTAGAAAATTAATTTTCTTGAATAAAAATTCAACATTTGGTTAAAAATTTATGTAATTCGTTGAGAATTCGTCTCTCTCAACAGAAAATTAATTAACTATTTTTTATTGAAAATGCATCTTCCAGGTTGAAAATTCAACTTTTTGGTTAAAAATTGATCTACTTGAAGATTCATTTTTTTGGTTGTAAATTTAAATATTCCAGTTAAATATTCATCATTTTAGTTCAAAGTTCATTCCTTTGCTTAAAATTAATTTTTTTTCATTCTCGAAAGTAAATATTCAATTTTCGGTTGATAATATTTTCTTCAAACAAAAAATTTAAGTTTTTTGTTGTAAATTTACATTTTCGAGTTGAAAATTCAACTATTTTGTTGAAAATGCGTATTTTTTTATCCAAAAATTCACCATTTGGTAGGAAGTTCATGTATTTTGTTAAGAATTCTTCTCTTTTAATAGAAAATAAATCCCCTCCATTGAAAATTTAACTATTTGGTATTTGGTTTTATATTCGACTTTTTTGGTAAAAAAAACAAATTTGTTTGGTTAATAATTAAAAAAATTAATCTCTTTGGTAAAAATATCAATCACTGAGATGAAAGTTCTTTTTATATCCAGTTAAAATAATTTTTTAAAGTGAAAATTCACCAATTTGGTAGAAAATTGAGCTTTTCTTAAATATTCATTTTTTT
>CAKNXH010060152.1:0-14025 GCA_932178445.1 Andricus quercusramuli
TTTTAAACCTTAAATTGTTCTATTTTATTGAAAATTGTCTTTTTTGTTGAAAATTCATATTCTCTGGTTAAATATTCCATTATTTTGTGGAAAATTCTCCTTTTTGCTCGAAAATTCAACAATTTGATTCAAAATTGAACTGAGTTGTAGAAAATTGTTTTTTTTGCGGTCTGGGATTAATTTTTTTAACTGAAAACGTTATTATCTTTTTTTTAATTGAAACTTGATATTTTTAATATAAATTTGATCTTTTCTAGTTGAAAATTGATGTATTTTGTTGAAAAATCGTCTTTTTTGTAGAATATTCTTCTTCTTGGTTGAAAATTTCTCTTTTTTGGTTTAAAATACAATTGTTTTGTGGAAAATTAATCTATATAATCTAAACATTTAATTTCTTGGTTTAAAGTTGAACTATTTTGTTGAAAGTTAATTTTTTTTTTGAAAATTCATAATTTTAGTTGAAAATTCGTTTTTTTTTTTTGTTACAAATTAATTTTTTAAACCCTAAATTGAGCTATTCTATTCAAAATTACCTGTTTTGTAGAAATTTCGTTTTTTTGTGGTTTGGAATTAGTTTGTTTAACTGAAAATGTAACTATTCCATTTTTTTTAATTTGATATTTTCAATAGAAAATTGATCTTTTCTAGTTGAAAATTCAACTATTTGGTGAAAATTCATCTTTTTTGGCAAAATGTTATTCTTCGTGGTTGAAAATTTATCTTTTTTTATTTAAAAGCAATTTTGTTGTTGAAAATTAATGTTTCATCTAAAAATTCAAATTCTTGGTTTAAAGTTGAACTACTTTCTTGAAAGTGAATTTTTTTGCTTGAAAATTCTTAATTTAGATGAAAATTCGTTTTTTGTTGTTGTTACGAATTCCCTTTTTAAACTTTAAATTGAACTATTTTGTAAATAATTCGTTTTTTTGGCATAAAAATTCAACTATTTGATTCAAAATTTAACTGTTTTATAGAAAATTCTTTTTTTTTTGGTTTGGAATTAATTTTTTAAACTGAAAATGTAACTATTCTATTTTTGATTGAAACTTGATATTTTTAATTGAAAATTGATCTTTTCTAGTTGAAAATTTAACTGTTTAGTTGAAAATTGATGTTTTTTGTTGAAAATTCGTATTTTTTGGTAGAATATTATCTGCTTGGTTGAAAATTCATCTTTTTCTTATTTAAAATACAATCGTTGTGTTTAAAATTAATCTGTTTTATCTAAAAATTTAAGTTGCTGGTTCAAAGTTGAACTACTTGCTTAAAAGTTAATTTTTTTTTTATCAAAATTCATAATTTTAGTTGAAAGTTCGTTTTTTTTTGTTGAAAATTAATTTGTTTAAACTTTTAATATTGAATCATTTTGTTGAAAATTACCTTTCTTCTTGAAAAGTAGAAGTCAGGGGATTGATTTTGATCCCTGTTTTTTTAGCTTCCTACTAATAAAGCAAAAACTAGAAAAAAATGTCAGAAAATGAAAGATTTAAAAATAGATAAACAATATAATTTAAAAGTACATTCTATTTTTTCCAATAAAAAATATCCTCTTCTGTCAGCAGCTTGTCCTCGAAATCCTGCCGCTTCTGCACCACCTCAGGGATCAGTTTGCGAGATGCCGGGACCAATTTTATTCACAAACCCCGAAAGTGTTCGAGGTTACCGTGCTCAAATAACAGCGAAATACAGCGGCACATTTCTCCAAGTGAGAAACTATGAAGGAGAGGACAAGAAGTTCCAAATTTCTCTGATCGATGGGAATACAAAAATCTTCGATAGTAATGCAATTTCCTTCTACTTGGCGAAAACCGAACTGAAAGGAAGCGAGATTTTCGCACAAAGTGAAATTCTGCAGTGGATGAGTTTTGCTGATAATCAAATTTTGCCATCTGTTAGCAGTTGGGTCTTACCATCTTTGAACTGGGTGCAAATTCCAAAGGATGCTGTTCAAGTCGCCAAGGAGGATATTTTTAAGTTTGTGGCAGCATTAGACAAAACTCTCCTGTCGAAAACCTTCTTCGTGGGCGAACGAGTAACACTCGCTGATATTTCGATCTTCACTGCACTGATGCCTTTATATGAACACGTTTTTGATGCCCAATCGAGGAAGAAGTATCAGAATCTAAACAGGTGGTTCCATACAATGTTGGAACAACCGGAAGTCAAGGAAGTGATTGGAAATTTCAATTTCTGTGAAAAACAGAAAGTTTGATCAATGCCGGTCGGTAATTAGTGTCTGCATTAGAAAATGTTGGAATAATTTTCTTGTGAAGTGGTTATTCCTTTTTTGAAATCTTTCATATTTTTATTAAAATAAATCCTAATTACAAAGCTATCTTTCTTCAGTTTCTTGCGCACATAAATCGTCGTACAATATCCTTATTTGTTTTAAAAGTGAGGTAACATTGGTTCCCAGCTTTGCGGAAATTGGGATAATCGGCAGGTCAATTTTCTCTCTGAGTAATCGTAAGTTCTCCTGAAATTTCATTTAAGGATAATTAATTAATTAATATTAGTTCGAGATAATCAGGCTTCGGACTCACTTTAAAGATAAAAAATAGTATTACAATTTGAAAAATAGTGTCACCATTTTTAAAAATAATCTATCAAAATTCCTATTTATTTATCGCAGACTTATTCTCATTTTTTTCACTTATATGTGAACTGAATTAATAGAACCCAATTAGAAAATCCTAATATTTTTTGTTGAAAATTCATGATTTTGATTCAAAAGTATACTATTACATTTTTAGTTAAGAATTAATTTTTTTATATAATAATTTTATTACTTTGTTCCAAATTTAATTATTTTGTTGAAAATTTATATTCAGTATTCAAATTGAATTCCATGGAAAATTCAGTTAAAAAGCCATACTTCTTGGTTGAAGATTCAACCGTTTTTTTTTAATTTTAAATTTTGCCTTCAAATTTCATTAATTTGATTTCATATTTTTTTTCTTCCTTGACTAAGACATTTTTTTTAGATTGGAAATTTAACTATTTTGTTGAAAATTCATCTTTTTGATTCAAAAATGCATCTCTTTCTGTAGAAATTTAATCTTTTTTAGTTAAAAATGCAACTGTATCGTTAAAAGTTAATCCATTTCGGTTGAAAATGAACTTTTTTTTTTAAATTAACACTTTCGGGTTTAGAATTCAATTGATTTGTAGAAATTTTATATTTTCAGTTAGAGAATTCAACAATTTGCTTGAAAATTTATATATTTTGTGGAAAAATTGTATTTTTTTGGTAGAAAATCAATTTTTGTTTGTTACTAATGTAACAGACTGAAAATTAATCTGTTTCAGTTGAGGATTCAATTATTTTGTTAAAGATTTGTCGTTGCTGGTTAAATCCAACTGTTTTTTATTTTTATTTAAAAAATTTATTTGTTGAAATATCAACTATTATCATCATTATTATTATTATTATACTATATCATTATCATCTCTTTGGGTAGAAAGACAATCTTTTTTAGTTAAAAAGCAAATGATTGGTTCAAAATGAATCTACGTTTTGGTACTTTTTGATTCAACTGTTTTTAATTTTAAATACAAATTTTGTCTTGGTTAAAAAAAACTATTACTTTTTTGGTTGAGAATTGTTTTGGTGTTGAAAACTCAACTACTTAGTTAAAAGTGGAACTACTTAGTTAAACATTAATTGTTTTTGTTAGAAATTAATCATTTCAGTTGAAAATACTTTTTTTGTTGAAAAGTAAACTATTTTGTTGAAAATTAGTTTATTTCTTTGCAAATTTATTTATTCAACTGAAAATTAACTGAAAATTTAAATGTTCCACAATGGGATGAAAATTCACGTATTTTGTTAAAAATTAATCTTTTAAATAAATAAATTTATTTTATTTGGTTGAAAATTAATTTTTTTACTGAAAATTGAACTATTATATTTTTAGTTGGCTTTTTAATAGAAAATTAATCTTTTGAATTGAAAATTCAACTATTTGTTTCAAAATTATCTTTTTTTTTGTTTTGTTTAAGATTCATCATTTCACTAAAATTGCATTTCTTTAAATAAAAAATTTAACTATTCCATTTTTTGTGGGAAATTTATCATTTTTACGTGAAAATTTAACTATTTTACTGAAAATTTGTCTTTTTTTAGTAGACCAGTAATCTCATGAGTGTAAGCTTCACCTTCTTGGTTTAAAAATTCAACAATTTTGTTGAAAATTCGTTTTTTTTTTGTTTGAAAATTTAACTATTAAATTTTTGGTTGAAAATTCAAGTATTTTGTCGAAAATTGGAATTTGTGGAAGAAAATTAATCTTTTGGGTTGAAAAAAAACTATTTGGTTAAAAATTCTTATCTAGATTTCAAGATTCATCATTTCGGTTAAAAATTAATTTCCTTAACTGAAAATTTCATTTTTTGGTTAAAACATTTTTTTTTTTGAAAATTAATTTTTTTACTGAAAATTGAACTATTATATTTTTAGTTGGCTTTTTAATAGAAAATTAATCTTTTGAATTGAAAATCCAACTATTTGGTTAAAATTTTTTTTTTTTTGGTTTTGTTAAAGATTCAACATTTCAGTTAAAAATGCATTTCTTTAAATTAAAAATTTAACTATTCCATTTTTTGTAGCAAATTCATCTGTTTTAGTTGAAAATTCAACTATTTTACTAAAATTTCGTTTTTTTAATAGAGAAGTAATCTTATTAGTTGGAGCTTCACCTTGTTGGTTCAAAATTTAACAATTTTGTCGAAAATTCGTTTTTTTTTTTTTGTTGAAAATTTAATTATTAAATTTTTGGTTGAAAATTCAAGTAATTTGTTGAAAATTGGAATTTGTAGAAGAAAATTTATCTTTTGGATTGAAAAAAAAACTATTTGGTCAAAATTCTTCTCTAGATTTTAAGATTCATCATTTCGGTTAAAAATTAATTTCGTTAACTGAAAATGTCATTTTTTGGTTAAAAATTTTGTTGTTGAAAATTAATTTTTCTAATTAAAAATTTTACTATTCCATTTTTGGTTTGAAAACTTTTCCTTTTTAATTGGAAATTTAGGTATTTTGTTGAGAATTTGTCTTTTTTGTTACAACATTCATCTCTTTCATTGAAAATTCAACTATTTGGTTAAAAATTCATTTTGTTCATGATCCATCATTTTAGTTAAAAATTAGTTTCTTTATTTGGAAAAAAACTATTTTGTTGAAAATTCCTTTTTTTTTACTTTAAAGAACTGCCAAGCAGAATAAATTTGAAAAATCTCAATTTTAATTTGAAATTCTTTTATTCCGTTTATAAAAGATTCAAAGTTAGAAATGTTACAAGTTTTAGATTTTGATATTTAATTATTAATGGGCAGGGAAAATGAAAAATTAGGGAATTTCTAAAATGAAGTTTTCGGGTAATCCTGAAATAATATGCTTGTTGGTTATTTATTTGCCTTGTATTTATATTTATATTTTTTTTGCAAATTCTTTCTCCTGAAGATTATCTTTTTAATTATAAAATTTATTATTTGTTTGAAAATTTAACAGTTTTGTTAAAAAGTCATTCTTTTTTGTTGAAAATTCAACTATTTCATAGAAAATTTACTTCTTTAAAATTGATATTTTGGTGTTAAAAAGTGAACCGAAATATTTCTTGGATGAAAATTCAACTATTTGTTTGAAAATTGGTTTACTTAATTTAAAAATTCATCTATTTTAGTCGAATTTTCATCTTTCTTGATAAGTTAAAGTTGAAACGTTATCCTTTTCGGTTAAAAATTCAACTGTTTTGTTGAAAATACGTCTTTTTGGGTTGAAAAATCAAGTATCTTTGTAGAAAATTGACTTCTTGTTTAAAACTCACATTTTAATGTTGAATAGTAAAATTAAAACCTTTTTTTGGATGAGAATTGAATTTTTTTTTAAATATGTTTTTTTTTTATATAAAGATTCATCTGTTTTAGTAGAAATTTTACTCTTCTTGGATATAAATGCAACTATTTGATTGAAGATTCAGTAATTTGATTAAAAAGTCATTCTTTTTGGTTAAAAACTCAACTTTTTGGTTTGAAAATTCCAGTATCTTTGAAGAAAATTTACTTCTTATTTAAAACTCTAAATCTAAAATAAATAAAAAAATAAAATGAATAAAAAATCTAAAAAAACTCTAAAAAATTTTTTTGTAATGAAAATTCAATCTTTTTCAAATTTTTCTTTTTTATTTAAAAATTCATCTGTTTTAGTAGAAATTTCATTTTTCTTTGATAAAAATGCAACGGGTTGTTAAGAAATTAATCTTGTTTGCTTGAGGATTCAACAATTAAATTTAAAAATTTGGTTGAACGACTGTGTTGAGAAATCACTTTTTCGTTGAAGATTCATTATTTTTAGTTGAAAATTCACCTCTGTGGTTGAAAGTTGAACTATTTTGTTGAAAATTGATCTTTTCCAACTGAAAAATCAACTGCGTGGGTACAAGCTGAACTACTTTGTTGAATTTTTTTTAATGAATGTTTACCTATTTGGTTGAAAATTGACCAATTTTTGTTGAAAATTAATTTTTTTGCTGAAAATTCATATTTTCTGATTGAAGATTCAATTTCCACAAAGAAAACTCGTGTTTTGGCTTGAAGGTTCAACAATTAAGGTAAAAATATTTCTTCATGACTGAAAAATCTTTATTTGTTAAAAATTCGTCTTTGTGATTTTAAAATTCATTTTTTAAATAAAATTTCATATTTTTTGGTTGAAATATCAACCATTGAACTTTTTTGTTGAAAATTCATGTTTTTAGGTTGAAAATTAAGTGATTTTGTGGATAACTCAATTACTTTGTTAAAAAATTTTATATTATGTTCAAAATTAAGTACTTTCTTAAAAAATCATGTTATATGGTAAAAAAGTCATTTTTTTTATTTGAAATCAATAAATGAATTTGAAAATTTTAAATTTGCATCTGAAATATTGTTTTACTCCGTTTATAAAAGACCTTGAGTCAAATGAATAGAATCAAATGCTGGTATTTGAATGTTAATGATTAGGGAAAATAAAAAATTGGTCAAGGAAAAATCAGAGAATTTTGAAAATGAATTTTCATCCTGCAAAGCATTAAATTCAACGAAAAAGTGATTTCTCAACAAAGTCGTTTAACAAAAATTTTAAAATAAAATAGTTGGATCCTCAAGCAAACAAGATTAATTTTCAAATAAACCGTTGCATTTTTATCAAAGAAAGATGAAATTTCTGCTAAAACAGATGAATTTTTAAATAAAAAAGACAAATTTAAAAAAGATTAAATTTTCATCCTAAAAAGATTTTAATTTGACTTTTTAACATTTAAATATGAGTTTTAAATAAGAAGTAAATTTTCTTCGAAGATACTGGAATTTTCAAACAAAAAAGTTAAATTTTTAACCAAAAAGAATGACTTTTTAACAAAATTACTGAATCTTCAATCAAATAGTTGCATTTATATCCAAGAAGAGTAAAATTTCTACTAAAACAGATGAATCTTTATATCAAAAAATCAAATTTAAAAAAATTTCAATTCTCGTCCAAAAAAAGATTTTAATTTTACTATAATCCGTTACGTGATTTAAGTACGGCCCCTAATTTAAATTC
Organism: Andricus quercusramuli; assembly: GCA_932178445.1. Classification (NCBI taxonomy): domain Eukaryota; kingdom Metazoa; phylum Arthropoda; class Insecta; order Hymenoptera; family Cynipidae; genus Andricus; species Andricus quercusramuli. Next base: position 7,583 of record CAKNXH010060152.1, read on the forward strand.
TGAGTTTAAAAAGATTATTGTCGAACCTCAGCTTCCGGCAAATCTATTTTATTCGCTATGACAAGCATTGGCCGTTCAAGCAACTTTGGATTGTATTGAGTTAGCTCATTTTTTAAAATTTCCAAGTGATTCCACGGTTCATCCATCGTAATATCCAAAATAAATAGTAGAGCTTTGCAACGTTCAGCGTGTTTTAGAAAAGTTACGCCGAGGCCTTTGTTTTTGTGTGAATCTTCTATTAAACCAGGCAAATCTGCAACTAAAATAAAAGTTTTATCAGTTTATGACTTGAAACAAATTAAAAAGCAGGGTGTCTAGCGAACTTAAAAAACCTCGAAAACCTGGAATTCTCCTTGATTTTTTTGAAAACCTTGAAAACCTGGAATTTTCCTTTAATTTTTTACGAGAACCTTGAATTTGAATTTTTATTGCTTTCAAAGCAGTTATTTTATTGAAATGTAAAGAGTAATTGAAATATTTTAGTCTATTATGAAAGAAAAAGCTCGTTTAGAAGAAATATTGCTACTGAAAAATTTTTTATTTATCAAGATATAATATGATTTGAAATAATTCAATGCTTTCAACGAATACGAAAGGTTTCACAAACAAAAATTTGAGAAAGATTTCACGAATATTTCCAAACATTTTACAAAGATTGTAACGATTTCCTGAGTCTACCAGATTTCTAAGGTTTCAAAACATTTCAAAAAATTTGAAACGAGTTCAAACTTTTTAAAAAGATTTCACAAAGATTCCAAATATTTTAATGATTTCAAATTAATACACAAGATTTCAGAAAAATTTCCAAAATATTTCAAAAATGTAATAAAAAATGTGATAAAGATTTTAAAGAGAACAAGAATTCGGAAATTTTAAAAAATTTCGTAGATTTCAAACGATTTCAATTTTTTTAGAAGATTTCAAAAAATTTCACAAAGATTTTAAATACTTCAATGATTTTAAACAAATAAGAAAGATTCCAGAAAGATTTTACAAAGAATTTATAATGATTTCAACAGATTTCAAGTATTTCAAAGATTTTGAAAGAAAAAAAAAATTTGTACAATGTACACCAGACTTCAAAGATTTGAAAAGATTTCAAAGATTTTAAAGGATTTCAACATTTTTTATAAGATTTTATAAGTTTTTACAAAGATTTCAAACAAATACGAAAGATTCCAGAAAGAATTTACAAAGATTTGAAATATTTCAATAATTTCAAACAAAAACGAAAGATTCCAGAAAGATTTTACAAAGAATTCATAATGATTTCAACAGATTTCAAGTATTTCAAAGATTTCGAAAACAATTTTTTTTAAATGTACACCACATTTCAAAGATTCGAAAATATTTCAAAGATTTTAAAGGATTTCAACATTTTTTAGAAGATTTTATAAGATTTTAGAGAGATTTCAAATACTTCAATGATTTCAAACAAATACGAAAGATTCCAGAAAGATTTTACAAATATTTCAAATATTTCAATGATTTCAAACAAATATGAAAGATTCCAGAAAGATTTTACAAAGAATTCATAATTATTTCAACAGATTTCAAGTATTTCAAAGATTTCGAAAGAAAAAGTTTTTTTTTAAATGTACACCAGATTTCAAAGATTTGAAAATATTTCAAAGATTTCAAAGGATTTCAACATTTTTCAGATGATTTGAAAATATTTCACAAGGGTTTCGAATGTTTCCATGATTTCGAACGAATACAAAATATTTCACAAATATTTAAAAGATTTTATACAAAATTTATTGAAGATTTGTAAAATATACAAGAATTCCAAAGATTTCAAAAAGGGTACATACAGTACACCAGATTTTGAAGATTAACAATTTTTTTAAAGATTTTAAACCATTTCAAAGTTTTTTAGAAGATTTAAAAATATTTCAAAAAGTTGATAAGGATTTCAGAGATTTTAAACGATTTCAACATTTTTTAGAAGAATTTATAAGATTTCACAGATATTTTAAATACTTAAATGATTTCAAACAAATACGAAAGATTCCAGAAAGATTTTACAAAGAATTCATAATGATTTCAACAGATTTCAAGTATTTCAAAGATTTCGAAAGAAAAAAAAATTTGTAAAATGTACTCCAGATTTCGAAGATTTAAACAAATTTCAAAGATTTTAAACGATTTCAAATTTTTTTAGAAGATTTAAAAATATTTCAAAAAGTTGATAAAGATTTCAGAGAGTTGAAACGATTTCAACATTTTTTAGAAGATTTTATAAGATTTCACAAAGATTTTAAATATTTCAAATGATTTTAAATGAATATAAAGATTTCACAAATGTTTCAAAGATTTCATAAAAAATGTATTCAAGATTTTATAAAATACAAGAATTTCGAAGATTTCAAACACCAGATTTCAAATTTCTTGGAATATTTCAAAATATTTCACAAATATTTCAAAGATTTAATAAGAATTTCAAAACATTTCAAGATTTTAAATGACTTCAATATTTTTCTGAAGATTTCAAAAGATTTCACAGAGGTTTTAGTTATTTCAATGATTTTAAATGAATGCAAAAGATTTTACAAATATTTGAAAGAATTCATAAGGATTTCAAAAGATTTCAAGAATTTCAAAGATTTCAAAACATTAAAAAGATTTAAAACTATTTCCAAATTATTTAGAAGATTTCACAAAGATTTAAAAATATTTCAATGATTTCAAACGAATAAAAAAGATTTCAAAAGATTTCACAAACAAAGAATAATTTCACAAATATTTCATAGATTACATAATGATTTCAAAAGATTTCAAACAATTTCGCAAAATTTTCAAAGATTTTACAACAATTTTTTAACATTCCAAAAGATTTTCAAAGATTTCACAAAGATTTTAAATATTTTAACAGATTTCAACGAATTCACAAAGATTTTAAAAGCTTTCTTTGGAAACTGTTGGTCAATAAAAACTGAAATGGCTCATTTTTTGCAGGTATAAACTGGAAAAACCTGATTTTTTTACCTGAAAAACCGGGAAAAGACCTTGAATTTTCTTTTTAAGAATCGCTGGACACCCTGAAAAGGTGAAAATAATTTTTTTTTATTTACCAGCTACTTGTTCGTAATCGTCATACTGTATCATTCCAACATAAGGCCTCAAGGTTGTAAAAGGATAAGATGCGACTTTGGGTCGTGCTCGCGAAACAGCCCGGAGCAAAGTACTTTTTCCAGCATTGGGAAGTCCTATCTGTAATTAAATTTAAAAAATATAAATACAATATCAGGGTGTCTATTTGACCGAGATTTATTCACGATTATACTACAATCAGGCCTCACAGATCGGTCCCTATATTCCCTATTGTACCCTATATTTAGTTGGGGTCCCTAAAGTACCCTATAAGCAGCCCATATTTGAACTTTTAATAATGTCACTTTTCTTTCAATAAATTATCTCATCGGTTAATCACTATTCAATTCAGATCTGTACCTATTTCTGAATTTTCTTGAATTCTTTTGAAATATTTCATGGTATTTTTAAAGATTGCGAGAAATTTTAAATAGATTTCAATCATTTGAAGGGATTTTTAATATTTTAGGGTATTTTAAAAACTTATAAGACATTTTCAAGAGCTTTTAATTTGAAATATTTTATGGAATTTTAAAAGATTCCAAGGAATTTTTTATTAATTTCAATAATTTGAAAGGATTTTAAGGCATTTGAAATATTTTAGGATAAAGAATTTTTTCAATTTTGGAAGCTATGGAACGATTTTACAGGACCTAATAAGGTTTGTAGATATTTATAAAGATTTCATAGGATTTTATAAGATGTCCGAGGTTTTTTAAGATTTCAAGGCATTTTAAAGCTCTCAAGGTATTTTAATAAATTCTCCAGGATTTCAGGAAATATCTCCAGATTTCATAGAATTTTCAGAGGGATTTAATAATATTTTAGTGGATTTTAAAGAATTTGTTCAAGAGAAGTGAGGTGTTTCGTAGAGCTTTTAAGATTTTAAGAGATTTGAAATTATTTTTTGGAATTCACCCCGAATTCTTATTAATCTATCCTGAATTCTTATAATTCTTTGGAATTCTTTTGAATTTTTTTAATTCACTTGAATTCTTCTCAATTTACTCAATTCTACTTAATTAAATGGATTTTTTTTAATTTTTAAAAGTTTTTATATAATTGATCCTGAGGATCAATTCACAAAATGATCAAAGGATTGGAAATATTTTCAAATATTTTTTTAAATTCCTTGGCATTTTAAAGATCTTTAAAAAATGTCAAAAGATTTGAAAGAATTTTAAATATTTGAGAGTACTGTAAAGATTCCCAGACATTTTCAAGTGCTTCAAAAGTTTCAAGGGATTTCAAAAGATATCAAAGGATTTGAAATATTTTAGGAAATTTTTAATGATTCCCAGAACTTTTTTTATTTATTTAAATATTTTGAAGGGATTTCAAAGACTGAAATATTTTTGAGTATTTAAAAAGATTCCAAGGCATTTGAAAGAGATTTAAACAATTTCAAGGGTTTTAATAATTTTGAGGGATTTAAAAAAATTTGGATGCGGTTTTAAAGAATTTCCTAGAATTTTGGAAAATATGGAAGGATTTTACATGACCTGTAAGGTTATAGGATATTTTTAAAGATTCCAAAGGATTTTATCAGATTTCCGATGATTTGAATGATTCTATGGGGTTTAAGAACTCTCAAGGTACATATTTTAAAAAATTTTCCAGGATTTTAGGAAGTATCGTCAGTTTTTATGTAATTTCACGGGATTTTATAATAGTTTAATGGATTTCAAATAATTTACTCACAAGAAGTAAGGGATATTTTGTAGAATTGCAAAAATTTCAAGAAATTTTCAAATATTTTTTACAATTCATTTGGAATTCGCCCCGAATTCTTATTAATTTATCCTGAAATCTTTTCAATCCTGTTGAATTCTTCTAAATTCAGTCGATTTTATTCAATATTGTGGATTTTCAACCGATTTTGTTTAATTTAATTAAATTCAATTAAATAAATTAAATTAAATTTAATTTAATTAAACCTTAAATTCTTAGACATTTAATAAAATTCTTTTAAATTCTCTTTAATTTTTCTAAACTCATTTCAAACATACTCAATTCAATGATTTTTTCTTCATATTTTTGAATTGGTTTGAATTCACTTGATTCTTTTTTAAATTCAGTTTGATGTTTTTTTAATGAATTTCATCGAATTCTTCTCGTTTCCCTTAAATTCCTCTAAAGTAATTCAATTTTTTTTTTGTAATCAATGGCATTTTTTCGATTATATTTTTTTTCGCCAATTCGTTTGAATTCTATTGAATTGAACTTGCATTGTTTTGTAGTCATTAGTTACTTCTTGCTTAGAAATTAGTAGAGTTTTGAAGATTTTAAAAGATTTGAAATTATTTTTTTGGAATTCAGCCCGAGTTCTTTTAAATTCTTTGGAATTCTCTTGAATTTTTTTAATTCACTTGAATTCTTGTAAATTTACGCTATCCTACTGAATTCAATGGATTTTTTTTGAATTTAAAAAATTTTCTATTCAATTGATCCTGAAGCCTTCAAAACTCACTTTCAATTCTTAGGTATTTCATCAAATTCTTTTGAATTCCCTTGAATTTTTCCAAACACATTTCAAAGTTCCTGATCTCAATGAAGATTTGTCATTTTTTGAAATTGTTTCCAATTCATTTCATTTTTTCTAATTCTCATTAATTTTTAATTCTTATGAATTTTTTTTCGATAGAAAATTAATCTTACTGGTTGAAGATTCATCTTTTTGGGTTTAAAATGCAACTGTTTTGATGAAAATTAATCTGTTTTAGATGAAAACTTACTTAACACCTTGGTTTAAAGTTGTACTGGTTTCTTCAAAGTTAATTTTTTTGCTGAGGATTCATAACTTCAGTTTAAAATTAGTTTTTTTTTTATTTAAAAGTGCATTTTTTAAACTGAAAATTTAACCATTTTTTGATAATTAACTTTTTTTTGATAATTAACTTTTTTGTTGAAAATTCATATTCTCAGATTAAAAATTCAACGTTTATGTAGCAACCCCATCTTTCTGGCTTAAAAACTCAACGATTTGGTACAAAATTACATTTTTGGTAGAAAATTCGTTTTTTGAACTACTTTCTTGAAACTTAATTTCTTTTTGTTTGAAAATTCATTATTTTAGTTGAAAATTCGTTGTTTTTTGGTGGGAAATTAATGTTTTTAAATGAAAATTTAACTATTTTGTTGAAGCTAACTTTTTTTTATTGAAAATTCATATTCTTGGGTTAAAAATTCAACTCTTTTTGTAGAAAATTCGTCTTTTTGGCTTGAAAATTCAACAATTTCGCAGAAAACTGAACTGTTTTGTAAAAAATTATTTTTTAAATTGAAAATTGATTCTTTTAAACGAAAATGTAGCTGTTCCATTTTTGGTTAAAAAATGATCTTTTTCAGTT
>CAKNXH010060153.1:5742-18942 GCA_932178445.1 Andricus quercusramuli
TCATTGTGAAATCTTTTGAAACTTTTTGAAATCTTTCTGAAATCTTTGTCATTTGTTTTTAAATATTTTGAAACCTTTTGAATCGTTTAAAATCTTGTAAAATCTTTAAAATCTGATGTACAGGCCTTTACAAAATCTTTGAAATACTTGAAATCTTTTAAAATCTTCTAAAATCTTTGAAAAACTTTAGACAAAATTTGTAATCTTTTAAAATTTTGTGAAATATCTTAAATCTTTGTGAAATCTTTTGAAACCTTTCGAAATCGTTTGAAATCTTTAAGGTCCTTGAAATCTTTGACAAATCTTTTAAAATCTTCTAAAATCTTGGAAAAACTTAAGAAAAAATCTTTAATGTTCTAAAATTTTGTGAAATATCTTAAAACTTTGTGAAATCTTTTGAAATCTTCCTGACATCTTTGTCGAATCTTTAAAAATAATATTATAACATTTTGAAATCTTTTGAAATCTTTAAAATCTGATGTACAGGCCTTTACGAAATCTTTAAAATTCTTGAAATCTTTGTGAAATATTTTTAAATTTTTGAAATCATTGTGAAATTGTGAAAATCCTTGAAATACTTTGAAACCTTTGAAAATCTCTGAAACTTTTCTGAAATCTCTGGAAATCGTTTAAAATCGTTTTAATCTTTGAAATCTGACGTACACCGCCTTTGTTTAATCTTGGAAATCGTTGAAATATTTGTGAGGTCTTTGAAATCTTTGCAAAATCTTTTTAATCCTTGTGAAACAGTTTCAAATGTGTCAATTTTTTTTTAATCTTTGAAATCTTTGTGAAATTTTTTCAAATCGTTTGAAATCTAGAAATCTGGTGTACATCCAAAGTGGTCTAGTCAACCCACTCAAAAATTCTAATCAAAATTCTATTAAAAAAGAATAAAATTCCATATTTTCATGGTTGCTAGACGCCCTACGTTAATAAACAAAAACATTGCAAAAATGATAGATATTTTAACTGCAAAATAATAATTACTTGTAAAAAATACTGCGTCGCATGTGTCAAGTTGGCAACTGCCAATTGCAATCGTTTCTCGGTGACTTCATTTCTCATCAGTAGAACGTCGACTTGGCCTGAATATTTTTCTTTCTTTGCCTCCGCAACCAATTCATTAATAATTTCACGTGCTTCGCTTTCCCAGGTTAAGGCAATTTCATAATACAAACGAAAATGGAGTGCAATGATATTCAACAATTCCTTATCCTCCGGACAGTGGCGCTTCACAAAATCGAGAAGAGCCATTCGCAAACCAGGAACCTTGTCCAATCCCTTTCCTAATAAAAATTCGAACTGATCATGTTCCTTCAGTATTTTAAAAACGTAACTCATTTCCGTAAAGCGACCGACACCCGTCACTAAACGAACCTAAGAAAAAAAAATATAATTGTTTTTTCATGAATTAAGAAATTATTTGAGAAAACTTACGAGTAAACTCCAGAGCTTCAAATTTTGCAGAGCATTTGCCAGCTGCTGACACTTTCTTAAAACCGAAGCTATACCTTCCATATTACAAGAAGTTGTGAAACAATCGTGAGATCTTATCAACAATTCAACTGAGATTTTCAGGGTAATCACTGTAAATAATGTTAATTTATAAAATAAAAATATTGACAATCAAAAATTAATAGAGGTAGGTATATTAATGTACCATTTCGCTTTTCTCCGTTCGAACTGCCCAATAATTTACTAGCAATATCAAGTAATTTCAGTCCCAAAATTGAAGTATCTTTGGATAATTCGATCACAGAATGAAGACTAATATCAAGAGGGTAATTCCAGATCGTTGAATCATTATTTCCATCTATAAAAAAGATTAAAAAAATAGTGTAAATGATGTCACGATTAAAAAAAAATAGTGTAAAAATAGTGTCATAATATTTTTCAAGTATTATAATTATGTGTAGACCGAATTTAAAAGTGTATAGTCCAAAATCAAAGAGTGTATGATAGAGAATTAACTTTTTTTTAAATGTTGTAATTTAATCTATACATTATCCAAATCCCTATTTATTTATAGCAAGCTTTACAGTCTTTCCGCTATTCCCCAACTTTTCACGTTTTTCCACTTAAATTCGAACTGAATTAATAGAACCCAAAAAGAAAATCTATCTATATTTGGTTGAAAGTTCACACTTTTCGGTTAAAAAGTCTCGTATTAAATTTGTTGTTAAGAATTCATCTTTTTTGGTTAATAATTTTATTATCTGGTTCAAAATTGAATTATTTTGTTCAAAATTCAACAATTTTGTTGGATTTAACCTTTTTTGGTTAAAAATGCAACTGTGTGGTTAAAAATTAATGTATTTCAGTTGTAAATTAACTTTTTTGTTGAAAATTCAACTTTTTTAGATGAGAATTTAAGTATTTTGCTGAAAATTCCTTTCTTTTTTGTTACATCCAACTGTTTTTATTTTAAATTAAATTCTTTTTTTTGTTGATTACATTTTTGGTTGAAAAATTCATTTTTTAATGTTGACATTTCATTGTTTATGTTGAAAATTCAACTCCTTATTTGAAAGTTGAATTACATTCTTGAAATATAATTTTTTTGATCGAAGATTTATAATTTTTATTGAAAATTAATTTATGTTGTTGAAAATTCATATTCTCGGGTTAAAAATTCAACAGCTTTGTAGAAAATTCGTTTTATTGCTTGAAAATTCAACTGTTTGGTACAAAATTAAACCATTTTGTAGAAAAATGTTTTTTTTTTTTGTTGGAAATTAATTTTTCTAGCTGAAAATGTAAATATTCCATTTTAGATTCAAACTTAATAGTTGTAATTGAAAATTGATCTTCTCCAGTTACTTTTTTGTTGAAAATGCATAATTTTGGTTGAAAATTAATTTTTTTGCGTCGAACATTGAACTGTTTTGAAGAAAATTCGTTTTTTTTTATTATTGAAAATTAGTTCTCTTAACTTGAAATGTAACAGCTCTATTTTAGGTAAAAAATTCATCATTTTCAGTTTAAAAAATCAACCATTTAGATAAACATTTTTGGAACCGAAAAAAATGTAAACTACAAATTGATCAAATAAAATTTTGGACTAGCATCACATCCATTATTCAAACTATTTAATTGAAAATATACGTAATATGTTGAAAATCCATCTTTTTGGTAGAAAATTAATTTTTAGGTGGAAAATTAAACTATTTGGTTGAAAATTGATGTATTTTGTTGAAAGTTTTTTTTTCTGGTAGAAACTTAATTTTCTTCGTTGAACATTCAACTATTTGGTTAAAAAATTATGTATATTGTTGAGAATTTATTTCTTTTTGTTGATAGAAAATTAATCTTCTGTGTTGAAAATTTATCTTTTTGGTTAAAAATTTAACTATTTGTCAACTGTTTTGTAGAAATCTCATCTTTTTGGCTTGAAAATTCTACAGTTTGGATACTCTTTTGCTCTATTGACTGAAAAGTCTTTCTTGGTTGAAAATTTATCTTTTTGATTTAAAAATGCATCTCTTTTTGTGCAATTTTAATCTGTTTTTGTTAAAAATGCAACAGTTCGGTTGAAAATTAATCTGTTTTGGCCGAGGATTCAACTATTTTATTCAAAATTCGTATTTTCTGGTTCAATTCAATTGTTTTTGATTTAAAATGGAAATATATATACTTGGCTAAAATGTCAACTATTTCGTTAAAAATTGATGTATTTTGTTAAAAATTCTTTTTTTTTTTTGGTAAAAATTAATCCTCATAGTTGAAAATTAAAATATTAATTGAAAATTGATTTATTTTATTAAAAATGTGTCTTTTTGGAAGGAAATTAATTTCTGTTTTTTATTTTTAATTACATTATTTTGTTAAAAATGAATTTTTTAACTGAAAATTTAACTATTTTGTTAAAAATCAACTTTTTGGTTGAACAATCATTTTTTCGGGTTGAAAATTTAACTGTTTCATAGAAAATTCTTGTTTTTTGGCTTTTAATTTCAACAATTTGATACAAAATTAAACTATTTTGTAGAAAATTCGTTTTTTTTTTAATTCAGAATTAATTCTTTTAAATTAAAATTTAACAGCTCCATCACATCCATTGTTGAAACTATTTAATTGAAAATTAACGTAAACTGTTGAAAATTCGTAATTTTGCTAGAAAACGAATCTTCTTGGTGGAAAATTAAATTATTTTTTTAACATTGATGTTTTTTTAATTGAAAATTTAACTATTTTATTGAAAATTGATATTTTTAGTTGAAAATCTAACTAATTTGTTGAAAATTGACATTTTTTAGTTGACAATTCAACTATTTGTTTGAAAATTCATGTAATATGTTGAAAATTCGACGTTTCTGGTAGAAAATGCACCTTTTTCGTATAAAATTCAACTATTTGATTGAAAATGTACGTGTGTTGTTGAGAATTCATCTTCTTTGAAAGAAAATTAATCTTCTGTGTTAAAAGTTTATCTTTTTGGTTGAAAATATTAACTACTTAGCTGAAAGTTAAAATACTTTGTTAATTAATAAAAAACAGCTCAAGTTCTAAAATATTTTTCAAGGAAATGTAAAGAAATAGTGACATTATCGATCAAATTCAAATTATTGAAATATATTTTTTTTTAACTCTAAGATATATCGAATCCTACAAAAGCTTTTGAAATCCCTTGAAATGTTTCAAACCTCTTGAAAATTCCTTCAATTTTTTGTTTAAATACACTAAAATCTTCAAAAAAAAAAATTGCAATCCTTCCAAATGATTGATATCAATTAAAAATTCCTTTGGAATCTTTTAAATTATTTTAAAATCTGCCATATTCTGTCAAATCTTTGGAAATACCTTGAAATATTTGAAAATCTTTAAAATCCTACGAAATTCTTGAATTTTCGTAAATAAATTTTTTGAAATCTACTAAAATATTATAAAATCCCGTGAAATTACATGAAATCTGATAGTTATTAAAATAAAAATATTTTGAGAGCTTTTAAAATCCCTTAAAATCGTCGAATTCTCAGCCATATTATGAAATCTCTTGAAATCTTTTAAAGCAACCTAAAACATTATAGATCCTATAAAAATAGTTACAAATCTTCCAAAATTCTAGTAAATTATTTCAAAGACCATTAAAATTGTTTTAAATCCCTTCAAATCATTCAAATCTTTAGAAAATCCTTCAAAATTTGTAATTTCTTGAAAATGCCTTGGAATCTTTTAAAACTTAGTTAAAAGTTGAAATACTGTGTTCATTTATAAAAAATAACTCAAGTTCAAAAATATTTTTGAAGTAAAAGTAAAGAAGTTTTTTTTTATTTTTTTTGCGTCGAAATTTGAACTGTTTTGAAGAAAATTCGTTTTTTTTTATTATTGAAACTTAGTTCTCTTTACTTGAAATGTAACAGCTCTATTTTAGGTAAAGAATTCATCATTTTCAGTTTAAAAAATCAACTATTTAGATTTCATAGAAATCAGCACATTATTTTTACTTTTCATCTTTTTTGGTAAAAATTAATTATAAAATAATTTTATCGATTTTATTATTATATAATTTTATTTTATAATTTTATTATCGATCAACTGTAAGAAAATAGTGTCTTTAGTGTCATTTTTTTTCAAAATAGTAGCAAAAATATTATCATTGTTACGGAAATATTATCGATATACTATTTAAATTATTATTATATTTTGTCGTACCTTCAACAACTCGTGTAATAGAACTGACGATCTCCTCTGCCAAAAATTGAGCAACTTCTCGACCCCCAATTTGATATGCAGATATTATATCGCTTGCAAGTTCCAGCGCCCGATCGTTATTACTTAAAACGACTTCTTGCAAAAGTCGTATGGGATCGTTTAAAATCAGTAGAGCTTGATAGCTTTTTCCCAAATTCACAGCTAATTTGTAACATGTCACAACTCTCGTTCCTATTGTGACACCATTCTGAAGACTTTTCAATAATTTTGTTAATAAATTCATACAGTCTGATTGTTCTGGATTAACTGGATTGAACACTTCTTCATGAATGCCGCTTAAATTCGAAGTCGATGAACCCAAATTCTCTAAAAAAAATAAAATCTAATTAATTTCCTAATACATATAAATATATCAGTTGCGTATTCAATTATTCAGTTATTGGTTTTTAAACACTGTGGCCGCAAAACTTAATTTTCAAAATTTCCTCATTTTTCCCTGGTGCGAAAAATCTTTACAAAAAAGTACATTTCTACAGCTGTAATTTTTTGTAAAAATTTGTACTTTTTTGTAAACAAATGTACAAAATTTAACAATAAAATACTGTTCAATACAAATAGCTATTTTTCCTGGCATTCTCTTGAAGAAAAGTAAAAAATTTACAATAAAGAATAAGTTTCTACAATTTGCAAATTTTTATAACTTTTTAATAATATATATTTTTTTAGTTTATTGTAAAAATCTACAAGGTATTACAGAAAACTACAGGATTTCACATTTTTTCAATTTGGGTGTTTGACGTCATAAAAACACTTTTAATTTTACGTAAATTATTATAGAATATTACGAAAAAATAGAAATTATTACAAACAATACTTCTAGAATTCGCATCAACGTTTCGACATGTACTTTACTGACAATTTTTGTAAGATATGTAATAAGTTTCTAGAAGAAACTGCAATTTAAAAAAATAATTCACTTTTACCAAGAATTTTTGCTATTATAATAAATCACATTTAACTGTAGTGCCATTATTGAAAATTGAACAATAATTAATTTTACAGGACGATTCTGAATCTGTCAAAAATGAAGCAAGTTATATATTTTAAAGTTAAAAATATACATTTTTCAATTTTAAAGCCTCAGTAGTTAAACCAAGGTAATTGTTTCATTGAAATTTTATAAACTATTCTTAATTTAAAAATAATTTTAAATTAATATATTCATATTTAAACGCTCTTATTCAATTCAAAATCCTATTCAAATATTGTTTCAATCTAAAATATGACATTTTTAACCATTTAATTTTAAATTTTTAAATTAAAGTCAACATTTTTTTGAATATTTGGTAATATCTTACTTTTTTATTTAAAAATAGCAATTATAAATCAAATATTAAAAACTAAACAATTTTAAATTGAACTATTTAAAATAGAAAGCCTCGAATCGTTAGTTCAGAGAGTTTAATTTAAACTTTGGACGTTACAATTATAATTGTTCTATTTAATAAATTTATAATAAATGTAAGTGAAATTAATTAATTTTGATATATAAATAGCAATTGAACAATTATCAATTTAGAAAAAATTTGAATTAGTTTAAGAGATATTTACAAGCTTTGAGAGAATCCAAACTTAATTTAAAACTGGAAAATATTTTGAAAATTTAATTTTAAAAGAATATTTAAAAAGATTTAAAACAAAAATTTTTTATTGATTAATGACACTTGAACAATTATTAATTTGGAAAATAATCGAGCAAGTTTAAAATATATTTAGAAGTTTTGAAAAGATTCCAAAATAATTTAAAACGTGAAAAGATTTCAAACCATTTAATACACAATATGTAGATTTTTGATGATTTCAAACACAACATTTATAAGCTTTTTAAGCAATTTAAAAGGTTTTAAATGAAAAAAAATGCTTGTCAAAATTCCTAGAAAAACTAACAACAATTTTTTTTTATTAATTTAAAAAGAATATTTAATAAGATTTCCAAAATTGTCAAAAAAGAATCTGGATGAACTGTAGGGAAAATTCGAGTTTCAAGGCCGCAGCCTAATTTCCTTTTAAAAATTTACTAAAAGTTACGAATTTCTTACCCAAAAAGTGACTAAAAGGGACGAATGAACATTAACAATGTGACTGTTCTTTTGAATTAAAAAGAATTATAAAAATTCGCTGAAATTTACAAGAATTCCGTGTGAATTTTAATGTTTTCAGTATAAATTCATAAAACTTGAAAAAAATTCTAGTTAAATTCAAATGAATTGGAAAAATTTCAAAAATACCAAAAATGCAATTGATTTTAGTGAGACTTCAGTTAAATCAAGTGAATTAAAAACTATGAAAAATATGGAAAAATTAATTAAATTCAGTAAATTTGATTAATTTTTTTCTAAATTTTAAGGGCATTCAAAACAATTTAATGGAATGTCTAAGAATTCTAGGTCAGTCTAAAAGACTTCAAAATAAATTAAACAACATTTTTTTTAATCGATTTCATTGAGTATAATTGAGTGAATTTAGAAAAATGTAAGTTAATTGAAAAAATTCAAGAGAATTCCAAAGAATTTAAAACAATTCAGAACAAATTAATAAGAATTTAGGGTGTATTCCAAATGAATTGCAGAAAAAGATTTGAAAATGTCTTCAAATCTGCGAAACCCTGCGAATTCCCTCACTTCTTGTGAATAAATTCTTTGACATCCATTAAAATATTTTAAAATTCCGTGATTTTAGAAAAATTGATTAAAATACCTTGAGAGCTTTCAAAATTACATAAAATAATTGAAATCATCAGAAATCTGATGAAATTCATTGGAATCTTTTAAAATATTTAAAAATCTTATATTCTAGGAATTCTAGAAAATTCTTTACAACCTTGGAAATCCCTAAAAATTTCTTAAAACTCTTAAAAATGCCATAGAATCTCTTGAAATACCCTTAAATTATTGAAATCAATAGAAAATTCTTTGGAATCTTTTAAAATATCTTAAAATCTTTCAAATTCTGTAAAATCTTCGGAAATACCTTAAAATATTTGACAATCTTTAAAATTTTACGAAATTCTTCAATTCTTCTTATTAAATACTTTGAAGTCCATTAAAATATTATAAAATCCTGTGAAATTACATGACATCTGATAATATTTACTGAAATCCGGGAAAATTTATTAAAATACCTTGAGAGCTTTGAAAATCATTCCATATCTTCCAAAATTCTAGAAAATCCTTTAAAACTTCTTGAAAATGCCTAGAAATCCTTAAAAATTTCCTACAATTTTTCAAATCCCATGAAATCTTTTAAAATTACTTAATCATTTTTAAATCTCCTAAAAATGCTTTGATTTCTTTTTAAATACCCTAAAGCATTTCAAATTTTTAAAATAATTTGAAATACCTTGAAAATTTGTAAAGCTCTTAAAAATAAGTTTAAATATAAAAAAATACCCTAAAATATTCTCAAAAATATTTCAAATTCTTTGAAGTCTTTTTAAATTATTTAAATCAATTAGAAAAGATTTTTCTAATTCTGTCAAAACTGTTGAAATCTATTGACATTGTTTTGATCGGTTGAAAATTGCTTGGAATATTTGAAAGTGTTAAAACTAGGCTAAATCCAATATAGTGAATAGGACTTCAATAACTGTGTAGTATATTATTTATTTGATATAAACAGATAATATTGAGAAATGTCAGAGAGACTTAAAGAGACTTATAGAAAATGTGAATAACTATATGAAGTTAGGTTCGCAGGTAAACATTATAAACAATATAATTCTTAAGCGCGGGTTACAAGATATTTATGTTCCAACAGAAAGTAGCCTAAAATATTTCAAATCCTTTGAAATCTCAGTAAATTACTTGAATCAATAAAAAATCCCTTGAAATCTTTTAAAACACTATGAAATATTTCAAATCCTTAAAAATTAGTTGGAAATTCGCAAATGAAAAATATAAATCGCAGTAATTATACATAAATTTAATAAGAATTGAACTTTACGCGTCAAAGTAACCTGGTAAGTGAAAAACGAACCTAGCCAACAACAATTAAAAAAAAAAAAAGGCAAGGAATTTTACTGTTTTTTTTTACTATAACTTTAAATAACTTTCAAGAAGAATAAATTTTAAATTATTTTATTCCATTTATAAAAGATTCTAGGTTAAAAATGTTGGAAGTTTAATATTCTGGTATTTGAATATTAATTAAGATAATATTATTATTAGTAATTTTTTGAATTGTATTTATATTTCATTTTTTTTTGCAGTTGCTTCCTCTTGAATATTATCTTTTTAGTCATAAATTTTATTATTTGTTTGAAAATTCAACAATTTTGTTAAAAATTCATCCTTTTTGGTTCAAACTTCAACAATTTTGTTAAAAATTCGTCTTTGAGGGTTGAAAATTCAAATATTTTCGCAGAAAATTTAGTTTTTGCTTAAAATTCATATCTTAGTGTTGAAAATTCAGCTGATATCTTCTTTGGGTTGAAAATTTAACTATTATGTTGAAAATTTGTTTTTGCAATTTAAAAAATTAATTTATTTTAGTAGAAAATGCATCTTTCTTGGATAAAAATGCAACAGTTTTATTGAAAATTCCTCTTGTTGAGTGGAAAATTCAGCCTTTTGTGTAGAAATTTAACTTGTTGTTTAAAATTCATATCATAGTGTTGAACATTCACTAAAATCTTTTTTGGATTAAAATTCAACTTTTTTTTTTAATTTGTCTTTTTAATTCAAAATTCATCTATTGTAGCAGAAATTGCATCTTTTTTTGATAAAATGCAACTGTTTGGATGAAAATTCAACAATTTTGTTAAAAGGTCATTCTTTTTGGTTTAAAATTCAACTATTTTGTTGGAAATTCGTCTTGTTGGGTTAAAAATTCAACTATTCTCGAAGAAAATTTACTTCATGCTTGAAACTCATATTTTGATATTAAAAAGTCAGATTAAAATCTTTTTTCGATGAAAATTCAACAATTTTTCAAACATTGCTCTTTTTCATTTGAAAATTAATCCATTTCCGAAGAAACTGCACCTTTCTTGGATAAAAATGCAACTTTTTGGTTGAAAATTCAACAATTTTATGAAAATTATGCATTTTGGATGAAAATTTCATCTTTCTTGGATAAAAATGTAATTGTTTGATTGAAATTTAATCGTCTTTGCTTGAGGATTCAACTATTTTGTTTACAAATTTTTGATGAACCACTTTGTTGAGAAATGAACTGCGTGGATTTAAAGATGAACTACTCTGTTGAAAATTTGTTTTTTTGAATGAAGATTTATCTCATTAGTTGAAAATTTAACTCTTTTGTTAAAAATTAATTTTTTTTCTGAAAATTCAATTTTTGTAGAGAAAATTCGTCTTTTGTCTTGAAGGTTCAACAGTGTAGATGAAATATTTTTTCTTTCATGACTGAAAAACCTTTATTCGTTAAAATGTCATCTTTATAGTAGACAATTCTTTTGTTTACAATAAATAAATTTGACAATTTTAATTTTGTATCTGAAATATTGTTTCATTCTGTTTATAAAAGATCCTAGATGGTTAAAATATTACAAGATCAAAATGCTGGTATTTTAATATTAATGGCCAGGAGAAATAAAAAATTGGTCAAGGAAAAATCAGGGATTTTCGCAAACCATGCATTTTTTTAAATACCAAAAATTTCCCTGACCTGGGACCACCCTATTTTAAATTAAAATAATTCTTAATTTTCATAAACGGAAGTCAATAAAAGGAAACTTACGAGAAGAAGACGAAGATAATCTCGAATGCCCTCTATTTCTCAAAACCCCGAGTCTCTGTTTCGTCTTCCCTAGTTCGGAAATCAACAATCTTTGCTGAACTGTTAATTGATAAGGTGTTATTTCTCCCTCAGCGAGACTCAAACACAGCATTAAAATTTGTATATCCTGAAAGAAAAGAAGAAAGAATGATACAATTTTGAATAAGGAATTTATTTTGAAATCGAATTCTTACTTTGTGTTTGTAATTAAAAAAATAGCCTATTCTTAGTGCCGTGTCCAATCTGCCAGCATCCAACAATCTGTTGATTAAAGATTCTATGGCAATTTTTTCCTGAGGATCACTGAGTGTGCAGGTAATTTGTAAACTGTTCAAATCTGATAATAATTCAGTTTTCAGTTTGTTAAAAATTCCCTCCTGGTTCTCGATTTCTATATTTTCCGGCCCAGCAAGGATGCAAGACTTCCACATTGCCATTTCCGCCTTGTCGCAGGTTTGCCGATCATTGGAATTTTCCTTAAGAATCTCCAAAGCCAGTTTCAAAATTTCAAACCTTAAATATCATGAAGACTGAAATTAGTTGACAGATAGTAAAATTATGTTAAGATAATTTCTGTTATAAAAAATAGAAAAATTACCGCTCTTTACAGGATTGAACTTTTTCAGCGTGTTCCACAAAGAACTCGGCTGCCTTTTCGTAAGAAACTTTATGCAATTTGAAGTCTGCAGAACACCGCTTCCAAAAATTCGAATCCACGATACCAATTCGTTTCTTGAATTCACTCCGATACTAAGAAAATATAATAAAGACTAGTTAATTCTGGCTATTTACTTTTTCGGGATTGAAGGACAGAAATTTTGTTTTGAAGATTTTTATAGAGTTGAAAAGCACGAAATTTTAGTTAAGTTACTTTTTTTGTACATGGCAATATTTAATTGTTCATTTAAAAGGAGCAATCATAAATCAATTATTCAAAACTAAACAATTTTAAACTGACTTGGAATTGGAACAGGAACTTTTTTTTACATTTATTGAGTTGAAAGCAAGCAAATTTTGTATTTTTACCATATTTTTTCAGTTTGAAACGAGAAAATCTTTGTTGAATTGGTAGAAGAACATTTTATGTTTTTGAAAATTTTTATCAAGTTGGAAAGGAGAAAATTTTGGTTTTCAATATTTTACGAATAGGAAGAAGGATCATTTTTATATTTTTCAGATTTTTATAGAGTTGGAAAGAACGAAATTTTGATGATTTACTTTTTCTTTAATTGGAAGAGGGAAATTTTTTATTTTTAATTTTGATTAGGGAAATTTTAAAGATTTTTATTAAGTTGGGTGAGAGGAAATTTAGGTTTTCAATTGTTTCTGAACTGGAGGAAAAATTTTTTCTTTTCAAGATTTTTATAGAGTTGGAAAAAACGAAATTTTCATGGTTTACTTTTTTTTTATTGGAAGAGGGAAATTTTTTTATTTTCAATATTTTTTTGAGTTGGAAGGGAGGAAATTTCGGATTTTGAATTTTTTCTGGATTGTATGAGGGAAATTTTAAAGATTTTTATTGAGTTGGGAGAGAGGAAATTTAGGTTTTAAATTTTTTCTGAATTGGAGGAAATCTTTTTTACTTTTAATTTTTTCATAGAATTGAAGAAAATGAAATTTGGATTTTTAATTTTTTCTGAATTAAAAAAAGAAACTTTTTTATTTTTCAGAGTTTTACAGAGTTGGAAAGGACGAAATTTTAGTTACTTACTTTTTCTGAATTGGAAGAGGGAAATTTTGGTTTTTGAA
>CAKNXH010060153.1:21382-38759 GCA_932178445.1 Andricus quercusramuli
GAAGAAGGATAATTTATATATTTTTGAGATTTTTATAGAGTTGGAAAGAATTAAATTTTGATGATGTACTTTTTTTTTAATTGGAAGAGAGAAATTTTTTATTTTCAACATTTTTTTGAGTTGGAAGGGAGGAAATTTCGGGTTTAAAATTTTTTCTGGATTGGATGAGGGATATTTTAAAGATTTTTATTGAGTTGGGAGGAAGGAAATTTAGGTCTTAAATTTTTTCTGAATTAAAAAAGGATTTTTTTATTTTTAAGAGTTTTACAGAGTTGCAAAGGACGGAATTTTGGTAACTTACTTTTTTCTGGATTGGAAAGGAAATTTTTTTAGTTTCAACGTTTTCATTGAGTTTAAAGGGAGTAAGCTTTGGTTTATAATTTTTTCTGAATTGGAAGAGGAAGATTTTTAATTTTTTTAATTTATTGAGTTGGAAATATCTTTTTCAATTTTTTTCTGGATTGGAAGAAATTTTTTGTAGACATTTATATAGTTGGAAATGACGAAATTTGGTTACTTATTTATTTTATGAATTGGAATAAACAATTTTTCTCATTTTCAAGTTTTTTATTGTACTAGAAGTGTGGAAATTTTGATTTTCATGCTTTTCTACGCTGAAAGAGGTACTTCTTTTGTTTTGAATATTTTTATTCAGTTGGAAGGGAGAAAATTTTGGTTACTAATTGTTCTTCTAAATCGAAGGACACTTTTTGACAATTTTCATATTTTTAATATTCAGATGAAAGGGGAGAACTTTTTATTTTCAATTTTGTACTGAACTGGAAGTGCAACCTTGTATTATTGGGCGTTTACGTTACAAAATTTTGAAGTACAAATTTTTTAAGTTTTAATTGTAAAAGTTTAAAATTCAAAAGAGTTTCAATCTTGAGTGCTTTAATTTGCAATATAGTTTTGTTTTCCTCGATTGTTGTCGCTTGTCCCGGTCATTTCCCGATTCGCAAAAATGTTTAGCGGTCATTGAAATTAAAAAATTTGAAATCTTATAGCTGCAAATTTTTTCAAGTAACCAAAACTGAATCAGGCGTTTAGATTTGTTTAACTAATAAGAATTTCCAATTGAAACATTTTAATTTTTAACGTTAAAATCTGGAAATTCTAAAATTGTGAACTGACTTTGAATCACCTTGTAAAATAAATTATTATTCACTTTTTAATCCTGAAATTACACTTCAATTTAAAAAAGCATTACTTAATTTATATTCACAGTTGATCAGTTGAAAATATTTTTTATCCAAAATCATCGATTTCAACGCTTCTTATTTTTAATTGTTTAAGTCTTTAAACCTGCATTTTAAAATTCTTTTGATTAAAATGTACGCTTGAAAATTAAAATCTAAAATGGAAAACTTTTAAAGTAAAAGATTTTTGAACTACGAATTCTAAACTGAATGTTATAATTGAAAAACATAACAATTTAACTAATTATTTGAAAAAAGGGTTGAAATCAAAGTTGGACAGATTTTTTTCTCTAAAAATTTGTAAAATTCCCAGTCAAAAAATAAATTCACTGTTATTTCTCGGTTTTTTCTCGTTCTCATAAAATTTCCAGTCATTTCCTGGTCTAGTGGCCACCCTGAGAAAATGAGGAAAAATCACCTGAGCAAGAATTATTTTGGATGGCTTCACTTGTGCGACTTTCGACAATTCTAAGGCACTCGTATAATTTCCCTTCTTCAACAACTCATTGATACACCTTTCAATTTCATAAGTAAAATTCGGTTCATTATCAATAGTGTCGAAAGACAAGAAGTTAAACTTAATGTCGGTCTTCATGAGGATTTTGATGATTTCTAATATTGAATTAAAATCTGGACCATTAACTGCAAAAACAGATATAATTAGATCAGATAAAGCGATAGATGAAAATGAAATATTGATTAATAATTAATAATAATAATAGATTATTATAAATTATCGTACCGGTTAAATGTTTGGAAAAGTCGCAACTTGTTAGAGTTTCCAAAAACTTTATTTGTACGCATCTGCTTTGAAAACGTTTTCCTAAAGCAGTTATGATACACTTAACGACCACAGTTTCAATCCAATAAACGTTGTCCAAATATGTTTCATCAGTTTCCCAGTTGATCATTTTCTGAAATAAATATTCGTTTATTTTATAATTTGTGTGTAATAAACTGTAAAACTTTAACACTTTAATTTTTAGTTGAACATGTATCTTTTTTAGTTTAAAATTGAACTATATCGTTGAAAATTCATTTTTCTGGTTGAAAATTCTTGATTTTAGCTGAAATTCGACTGGTTTACAATTGAACTATTTTGTTCAATTTTTTTGTTTGTTAAAAAATTAAAATTTACAACTAAAAATTTAACTATTTCATTTTTTGTGAAGATTTGTCTTACAATGAAAATTAATGTATTTTGTTGAAATTTCTTTTTTTTTCGTCGAAAATTGAAATTTTTATTTAAAAAATTATTAGATTTCAAAGAAGTTAAATAATAAATAATGTTTGAACAATTTTTGGTTACGTTGGCATCTCTTTGCTTAATAGTTATCCATTTGGTTGGAAATTTAATTTTTTCTATGGAAAATAAAATTATTTCGTTGAAAAATCATTATTTTTTCGTTTAAATTTTTTAAACTAAAAATTGAAGTATTCCAGTGGAAGAATCATTATTTTAGTTTAAAATTCTTATCTTCGGTTAAAATGTATCTTGTTTTAATTGAACATTTAACTACTTGGTTAAAAATGTATCTTTTTGTAGTTGAAAATTCAACTACTTTGTTGAAAATTCGTCTTTTTCGGTAGAAAATTAATTCTTCGTTGAAAATTTTAACTATATTATTTAAAAAAAGTTTTTTTGTTTGGCTGCAAATTAATTTTTTTAACTGAAACTTTAACACTTTAATTTTTAGTTGAATATGTATCTTTTTTAGTTTAAAATTGTACTATATCGTTGAAAATTCATTTTTCTGGTTTAAGATTCTTGATTTTAGCTGAAATTCGGCTGGTTTACAATTGAACTATTTTGTTGAAATTTTGTTTGTTAAAACATTGAAATTTTTAACTAAAAATTTAACTTTTTCATTTTTGGAGAAAATTTTTACTTCTTAGTTGAAAATTAATGTATTTTCTTGAAATTTCTTTTTTTTCTCTTGTAGAAAATTGAAATTCTTGCTTGAAAATTCATCGTTTTGGTTAAAAACTGAACTATTTTGTTGAAAATTCATGTATTTTATTAAAAATGTGCCTTTTTGGTAAGAAAATTAATCTTTTTGCTGGAAAGTTCATCTTTTTTGGTTGGAAATTCAACTATTTTATTGAAAAATCGTTATTTTTTCGTTGAAATTTTTTAAAACTGAATATTGAACTACATATTTCGACTAAAGAATAATTATTTTAACAATAGTTGAAAATTCATCTCGTTGGTTGAAGATTGAATTATTCTATTGATAATTCATTTTTTTGTGGTTGAAAAATAATTTTTTTTAAAACTGAAATTGTAACTAATCCATTTTTGGTTTCAAATGTCACTTTTTTAGTTAAAAATTAAACTACTTGGATGGAAATATATATTTTTTAGTCAAAAATTAAACTAATTGGACGGAAATGTATATTTTTTAGTTAAAAATTCAACTACTTGGTTGAAATTCATGTATTTTGCTAAAAAATCCTATTTTTCGGTAGAAAATTAATCTTCTGTGTAGAAAATGCATATTTTTTGGTTGAAAAATACACCACTTGGTTGAAAGTTGAACTACTTTGTTCAAGATTATTTTTCTTCTGTTAAAAATTCATAATTTCAGTTGAAATTTCATCTCTTTGGTTGAATTTTTAATTATTTAGTTGAAAATTCAGCATTTTGGTTGAAAACTGAACTATTTTGTTGAAAATTCAACTATTTTGTAAAAAATGCGTCTTTTTGGTAAGAAGTTAATTTTTTTGCTTCTAAGTTTATCTCTTTGGTTAAAAATTGTACTTTCAATACAAAAAAAAAATACATTCCAAAGAAAATTTCAAACTTTTAATTCTAAATAATTATAATTCGAACAAGATTTAAAATCTCTTAACAATTTTTGAGTATGTTAGTGTTTCTCGTCAGAAATTAGTATTTTTTATTAAAAAAGAAAAGCGATTTTAATGAAGATTCATCAAGAACAATTTTCTTTTATGTTCATGTTTTACCTGCAATTTGTATTTTTAAACAAAAAATAATTAGATTAATGATTTCTTTTTTAATACTAAAATTTACAAGCTTGAAGAAGTTCGGATTGTGTTAATGTTTTTCGTTGAAAATTGAAATGTTGATTTAAAAAATTATTAGATTTAAAAGAAGTTAAATAATAAATAATGTTTGAACAATTTTAGGTTACCTTGGCATCTTTTTGCTTAATAGTTATCTATTTGGTTGGGAATTGAACTTTTTTCATGCAAAATAAAATTATTTCGTTGAAAAATCCTTATTTTTTTCGTTTACATTTTTTAAACTAAAAATTGAAGTATTCCAGTTGAAGAATCATTATTTTAGTTTAAAATTCTTATCTTTGGTTAAAATGCATCTCTTTTTTTAGTTGAACATTTAACTACTTGGTTAAAAATGTATATTTTTTAGTTGAAAATTCAACTACTTTGTTGAAAATTCGTCTTTTTCGGTAGAAAATTAATTCTTCGTTGAAAATTTTAACTATATTCTTTAAAAAAAGTTTTTTTGTTTGGCTGCAAATTAATTTTCTTAACTGAAACTTTAACACTTTAATTTTTAGTTGAACATGTATCTTTTTTAGTTTAAAATTGAACTATATCATTGAAAATTCATTTTTCTGGTTGAAAATTCTTGATTTTAGCTGAAATTCGGCTGGTTTACAATTTAACTATATATTTTGTTTAAAAATTAAAATTTTTCATTTTTGGTGAAAATTTGTACTTCTTAGTTGAAAATTAATGTATTTTCTTGAAATTTCTTTTTTTTCTCTTGTAGAAAATTGAAATTCTTGCTTGAAAATTCATTGTTTTGGTTAAAAACTGAACTATTTTGTTGAAAATTCATGTGTTTTATTAAAAATGACCCTTTATGGTAACAAAATTAATCTTTGCTGGAAAGTTCATCTTTTTTGGTTGGAAATTTAACTATTTTATTGAAAAATCGTTATTTTTTTCGTTGAAATTTTTTAAAACTGAAAATTGAACTACATATTCCCACTGAAGAATAATTATTTTAACAATAGTTGAAAATTCATCTCTTTGGTCGAAGATTTAACTATTTGATTGAAAATTCATTTTTTGTGGTTGAAAAATAATTTTTTTTAAACTGAAGTTGTAACTAATCCATTTCTGGTTTAAAGTGTAACTTTTTTAGTTAAAAATTAAACTACTTGGATGGAAATGTATATTTTTTAGTTAAAAATTAAACTACTTAGATGGAAATGTATATTTTTTAGTTAAAAATTCAACTATTTGGTTGAAATTCATGTATTTTGTTAAAAAAATCATCTTTTTCGGTAGAAAATTAATCTTCTGGGTAGAAAATTCATATTTTTTGGTTGAAAAATACACCACTTGGTTGAAAGTTGAACTACTTTGTTCAAAATTATTTTTATTCTGTTAAAAATTCATAATTTCAGTTGAAATTTCATCTCTTTGGTTGAATTTTTAATTATTTTGTTGAAAATTCAGCATTTTGGTTGAAAACTAAACTATTTTGTTGAAAATTCAACTATTTTGTAAAAAATGCGTCTTTTTCGTAAAAAGTTAATTTTTTTGCTTCAAAGTTTATCTCTATGGTTAAAAATCGTATTTTCAAAACAAAAAAAAATACATTCCAAAGAAAATTTCGAACTTTTAATTTCAAATCATTATAATTCGAACAAGATTTAAAATCTCTTAACAATTTTTAACTATGTGAGTGTTTCTCGTCAGAAATTAGTATTTTTTATTAAAAAAGAAAAGCGATTTTAATGAAGATTCATCAAGAATAATTTTCTTTTTTGTTCATGTTTTACTTGCAATTTGTATTTTTGAACAAAAAATAATTAGATCAATGATTTCTTTTTTAATACTAAAATTGACAAGCTTGAAGAATTTTGGATTGTGTTAATGCTTTTCGTGAAAAATTGAAATGTTTATTAAAAAAATTATTAGATTTCAAAGAAGTTAAATAATTTTTGAACAATTTTAAGTTACATTGGCATCTTTTTGCTTAGCATTTATCTATTTGGTTGGGAATTGAACTTTTTTCATGGAAAATAAAATTATTACGTTGAAAAAAAATTATTTTTTTCGTTTAAATTTTTTTAACTAAAAATTGAAGTATTCCAGTTGAAGAATCATTATTTTAGTTTAAAATTTGTATCATTGGTTGAAATGTATTTTTTTTTTGGTTGAAAATTCATCTCCTTGGTTAAAATTTATCTGTTTGTTTGAGAATTTAACTATTTTGTTGAAAATTAATTTCTTTTTTGGTTACAAATTAATTTTTTCAACTTAAAATGTATCTCATTTTTGGTACAAAACATATCTTTGTAAATTAAACTGTTTGCCTGAAAGTAGAACTATTTTGTTTAAAGAAAAAACATTTTTTGTTGGAGATGCATAATTTGAGTTGAAAATTCATAGCTTTGGTTTAAAATTTAAATATTTTATTTAAATTTTTTGTTTGTTAACAATTTTTTTAAATTGAGAGTGTAACTTTTCCATTTTTTGTAGAAAAGTTATATTTTTTATTCGATAATTCAACTACTTCATTGAAAAATCGTCGTTTTTTGGTATAAAATTGATCTTTTTTGTTGAAAATTCAGCTTTTGGTTAAAAGCTCATCTCTTTTGTTGAAAATTCAAAAATTTTCTTGAGAAGTAATCCACCCAAATTTTATGTAACTCAGTGTAATCCTATTTAATCAAAAGTAATCTTAGGAAATTCAAAGTAATTCTGTATACAGAGATAATCCAAGGCAATCCACCGTCGCTGGACTGCACTTTTCGAACTTGTTTCCCCCTCGAACTAAGTTGAAAGAGTATAAATTTTTAGTTTCTACTTACATTGCATTTAAGAGTTGAACAACTAGCGATAAAATTGATTAAACTTTCTTTGCTATCTTCAAAGTCTCCTAAGCACAAGCATCGCACCAAAAATTCGGAGAACAATCTCAATGGATTTTCCTATAAAAAACAATAAAGAGAATTTTTTTCTTAAAATTCTGATTATCTCAATGGTAATATTAATCTTTAAATATTTCACTTACAGGCATAAAAATACATAGACCCTTGTTGAGAGTATCGACGAATCCACGGGAAACCAAATCGTCGAAAAGTTGCAAAACTTTACTAGCCGACCAAACATGATCTTCAAGAGAATCCTTCCGATTTAGAAAGAAATCTGTAATTCCCGCAGAAAACACGAGCCAGAAGTAACAATGTATCGCGGCAGAAGAAGGCTGATAAAATAAAAAATTAGGTAAGTCAATCAAATAAGAAGAATAAGCAAGAATTTTATGTAAAGGACCGTTCAAGAAATACGTTGAAAATTTAATTATCTGGTTGAAAAATTTAACTGTTTTTTGTTGGAGTTAACTATTTTTTGTTTGTAATTTCCACTATTTGGTTGAAAATATATCTTTGAATTCTGAAATTTTAATTATTTGATTAAAAATTCAACTATTTGGTTAAAAATTGAAATATTTTGTTGAAAATTTAATTATTTGATGGAAAAACCATGTATTTGTTGAAAATTTCTCTTTTATGGTAGAAAATTAAGCTACTTGATTAAAAGTTGTACTACTTTCTTAAACATTGATTTTATAAGTTGAAGATTCATCACTCTGGTAAAAAATATAAATATAAATATTCATTTTCGGGTTAAAATTCTATTATTTTTGTAGATTAAATTTTTAGTTAGAAAATCGGTATTCTCGCCTTGATAATTCAACTGTTTTGCAAAGATATCGACTTTTTTGCTTGAAAATTTTACAATTTGGTTT
This sequence comes from Andricus quercusramuli, assembly GCA_932178445.1. Classification (NCBI taxonomy): domain Eukaryota; kingdom Metazoa; phylum Arthropoda; class Insecta; order Hymenoptera; family Cynipidae; genus Andricus; species Andricus quercusramuli. The sequence continues at coordinate 29,336 of CAKNXH010060153.1, forward strand.
AAAATTTTTTTCTCTCTTGAATGAAAACTTTTTCTTACTTGTAAATTCGTCTTTTTGTTTCGAAAATTTATCTCTTTTAGTAGAAATTTTATCATTTATGGTCAAAAATGAATAGTTTTTAGTTGAGGATTCAACTGAATTCTGAAATTTCAATTATTTGATTAAAAATTCAACTATTTGGTTAAAAATTCAAATATTTTCTTAAAAATGTAATTATTAGGTGGAAAACCCATGTATTTGTTGAACATTTCTCTTTTATGGTAGAAAATTAAGCTATTTGATTAAAAGTTGAACTACTTTCTTAAACATTGATATTATAAGTTGAAGATTCATCACTTTGGTAAAAAATTGAATTATTTTTTTGAAAAAAAAACGTTTTTTAAAAATGCAAGTAAAATTTTTGGTTGAAAATTCAATTTGGTTTGTAAAAAATTTATCTTTTCGTCTAAAAAGTTCAACAGGTTAATAGAATATTCTTTGTTCAGGTTAAAATTATATTATTTTGGAACATTAAAATTTTAGTTAGAAAATCGGTATTCTCGCCTTGATAATTCAACTGTTTTGTAAAGATATCGACTTTTTTGCTTGAAAATTTTACAATTTGGTTTAAAATTTTTTTCTCTCTTGAATGAAAACTTTGTCTTACTTGTAAATTCGTCTTTTTGTTTTGAAAATTTATCTCTTTTGTTAGACATTTTATTATTTATGGTCAAAAATTAATAGGCTTTAGTTGAGGATTCAACTGAATTCTGAAATTTCAATTATTTGATTAAAAATTCAACTATTTGATTAAAAATTCAAATATTTTGTTGAAAATCTAATTATTAGGTGGAAAAACCATGTATTTGTTGAAAATTTCTCTTTTATGGTAGAAAATTAAGCTATTTGATTAAAAGTCGAACTTCTCTTCTTAAACATTGATATTATAAGTTGAAGATTCATCACTTTTGGTAAAAAATTGAATTATTTTTTGAAAAATAAGGTTTTTTTTTTAATTCAAATTTACTTTTTGGTTAAAAATTCAATTTGATTTGTAAACAATTTATCTTTTCGTCTAAAAAGTTCAACAGGTTAATAGAATATTCATTTTTCGGGTTAAAATTCTATTATTTTTGTAGATTAAATTTTTAGTTAGGAAATCGGTATTCTCGCCTTGATAATTCAACTGTTTTCTAAAGATATCGACTTTTTTGCTTGAAAATTTTACAATTTGGTTAAAAATTCAATTTGGTTTATAAAAAATTTATCTTTTTGTCTAAAAAGTTCAACAGGTTAATAGAATATTCATCTTTCGGGTTAAAATTCTATTATTCTTGTAGATTAAATTTGTAGTTAGAAAATCGGTATTCTCGCCTTGACAATTCAACTGTTTTGTAAAGATATCGACTTTTTTGCTTGAAAATTTTACATTTTGGTTGAAATGTTTTTCTCTCTTGAATGAAAACTTTTTCTTGATTGAAAAATCATCTTTTTGTTTTGAAAATTTATCTCTTTTAGTAGAAATTTTATCATTTATGGTCAAAAATTAATAGGTTTTAGTTAAAGATTCAACTGAATTCTGAAATTTCAATTATTAGATTACAAATTCAACTATTTGGTTAAAAATTGAAATATTTTGTTGAAAATCTAATTATTTGATGGAAAAACCATGTATTTGTTGAAAATTTCTCTTTTATGGTAGAAAATTAAACTACTTGGTTAAAAGTTGAACTACTTTCTTAAAGATTGATTTTATAAGTTGAAGATTCATCACTTTGGTAAAAAATTGAATTAGTTTTTTGAAAAAAAAACGTTTTTTAAAAATGCAAATAAACTTTTTGGTTGAAAAGTCAATTTGGTTTGTAAAAAATTTATCTTTTCGTCTAAAAAGTTCAACAGTTTAATAGAATATTCATTTTTCGGGTTAAAATTCTATTATTTTTGTAGATTAAATTTTTAGTTAGAAAATCGGTATTCTCGCCTTGATAATTCAACTGTTTTCTAAAGATATCGCCTTTTTTGCTTGAAAATTCGTCTTTTTTTGTTTGAAAATTTATCTCTTTTGTTAGACATTTTATTATTTATGGTCAAAAATTAATAGTTTTTGGTTGAGGATTCAACTACTTTGTTGACAAATATTATGTTAAAAATTTAACTATTTCATTTTTGGTTAAAAAATTGTGCCGTTGAAAATTCAATTATTTTGTTACAATATCCAACGATTTTGTTGAAAATTTAATTATTTTGTTGAAAATTCCACTATTTTTTTTAAAGTAATCTTCTTTGGTTAAAAATTCAACTATTGTGTTGAACATTCGTCTTTTTGGATAAAAAGTTCAACTATTTAGTTGAAAATGTAACTATTTTTAGTTGAAATTAAATCCTTTTTCTTTTAAAATTCGATTATTTGGTTCAACTATTTTGTTGAAAATTTAATTATTTGGTAGAAAATGCAATTGTTTTTTATTCAATTCAAGTGAATTCTTTTTTATTTGAAAATTTTATAATTTGGTTGAAAATCCATCATTGCAGATTGAAAATTCAACTATTTGACTAAAAATTATTTTCTGTTATTCGAATGTACTAAAATTAATTTTTTGTTTTCTTCAAAATTCAACTATTTGGTTGCAAAATTATCTTTTTTCTTTTCAACACTCAACTTTTCGACTTGAAAACTCAACTCTTTGGTCGAAAATTCATCTCTTTTAATAAAAACTTAATCCGTTTCGGTTGAAATTGAATATTTTTCGGTTGAAAATACAACTTTTTTTTTAGAGTGCAATATATTAATTAATTATATTTATTTAATTAAAGTCATTAATTTCCTGGGGGTTCAAAATTTGTGTGACGATTTGTGACGAAGACGGGGAGGGATGGAAAAAGTGTTAAAAATAGCGTGACGTAGTTTTTGAACAGCCCCTAAAGAAGAAGAATATTTAAATAATTGTGTGCTTACTTCATAACAAGAAGCTAAAACGGTAAGAATGGGCGATTTCCGGTTTCGTGAGGCCTTTAATAAGGCACCAGGTGGATCCTGACTCTGGTGACATTGCAGAACAGTCAGCCACAAATCATTAATAAATGAACGAACTTTCAAATTCGCCAGAGAACCATCAGAAATTGAAGATTGGGACTCGAGTGAACTACAAACTCCCGAAACAGGCGGACTTGTTTCAAGTGAAGCCTAACAGAAAAAAAAAATATTATTTAAGATCCAGACAAAATAACAATAATAGATTTTTGTTAACTGCCAGAGTTGCTACTGAGGTTACAAAAAAATACAAAAAACTAAAATCATTTTCACAGGATTCTACAAATAATTGCAATAAATTACAAGAAAAATTATAGGAAAGTACAACTTTTTCTATTATCGGGAAGAATTTTATACTTTTTTTTTTGCATTTTTTGGTATATTGCTGTATTTCATCGTAGTTTTAATTTCTTACAAGAATTTACAGGAATGTAGAGGTTTTACAGCCAAAAAGTTGTTCTTTTTCGACCTAGGATGACAAATATTTAGAATATTGCAATGACCCTCGTGAAAAAATTTTTTATAAGAAACTACAACATTTCTACAACTATAATTTTTTGTTAAAACGTGTGCTTTTTTGTAAAAAATGTACAACATTTAACAAAAAAATAAAGTTGAATACAATTACCTCATTTTTTCTTGTATTTTCTTCTAGTTTTCTTTCAAAATTTTGATTCTAGCGAATCTAGAGTAGTAGTTTTAAAATATTTTCGATGAAAAAGTGAAAAAATAGTTCGATTAACGTGCAATTTGAGAAATAGTAGCATTAGTGTAATTTTTTTCAAAATGATGGCAAAATAGCTGCATTGTTAAAAAAGTGTCAAAAAGTGCCAATAGTAACATAAGCCTGATACCTGGAATTATAATCATATTCTTTTTCTTAATAAAAAAAAAAAATAATTCGTCTCGATTCGCAAATTTAAACTTCGCCGTAAATTAATGGGGGAGTTTTGCGAAAATTCAAATTTAATATATGAAAAATAGCTTTTTTTTACAAATTATTAATAAAAGTTTATAAGTCATTCGTGAAATAGAGTCAAAGTGTCAGTCATTCAGATTGGAAAAAAAATAATATTTTAAGTACGGTCAGTTTTTCTTGCATATTTTACCGAAAGAACGTTTCAAAGTACATGTTTTCAAAAGTTTTCTATTTTTTATAGCGAAAACTAAAAACAACCATATTTTTAAATTAATAAACCAAACTGTTTTGGATAAAAATTGTCTTCTTTCTTTTGGTTGAATTCAACAGTTTTTTATTAAAATTTTATCAGTTGAAGTTTCTTCTCTTTGGTTGAAAATTAATCTATATTTTTTTAATCTGTCTTCTATTTGGTTTGTTTTTTTGTTAAAACTGATCTTTTTAATTAAAAAAATTACATTCAACTATTACATTTCACGTTGTTCGTTGAAGATTCATCTTTTTGGTTTAAAATAAGCTGTTTTGATGCAAAGCAGTTTTTTTCGTTGAAAATTTAGATGCAAATTAATTTTTTATATTGAAAAATCGTCTCTTTTTGGTTGAAAAATCATTTTTCGGTTGAAAATTTAACTTTTTTTTTTAAATTCGTTTTTCTTTTCTTGGAAATTGATCTTTTTAGTTGAAAATTCGACTATGTGTTTGAAAATGGTCTTATTTTAAAATTATTCTTCTTGTAAGCACATTCATTTATTTGGGTTAAAAATTCATTACTTTGATTAAAAAAATTAACTACTTTGTTAAAAATATTCTTTTTGGTTAAAAATTAATTTTTTATTGAAAACTCGACGTTTTGGTAGAAAATTAATCTTCTTGTTTGAAAATTCATTTGCTGGGATGAAAATTAAAGTATCTCTTTCAAACCTCCTTTTTCTTGGTTCAAATTTTTTTTTTTAACTGAAAAGTAAACTATTTCATTTTTGGGGGCTAATTTTTTTTAGTTGAAAATTCATTTCTTTGGATTAAAATTGAACTATTTTATTGAAATGTTTTTTTTTTGTTGAACATTAATGTTAGAACTTGTAAATTAAGTATTTTATTTAAACTTTGTATTTTTTTGTTTGAATTCAACTGTTTTTCAGTTAATATTAGAATCTTTTTTTTTACAAAATGTTATACTGCTTTTTTGAAAAGTAATTTTTTTGGTGGAAGATTCATTTCATCACTTTACTGAAATATCATCTCTATGGCTGAGAATTTAACTATTCTATTGAAAAATTCGCTTTTTTTGTTTCAAAATTAATTTTTATTTAACAGAAAATTTATCTATTCCATTTTTGGTTAAAAATGTTTTCTTTTTTAGTTCAAAATTCACTTATTTTGTTGCAAATTGGACTATATTGTTGGAAAATCAATTTTTTTATCTGAAAATTTTACTATTCCGTTTTTGATTGAAAATCATAATTTTTTAGTTAAAAATCCAACAACTCGATTGAAAATTCGTATTCTTTTGTTAGAAAGTTTGCTTTTCTTAGTTAGAACTTTAAATATTTAGTTGGAAATTGATGTATTTTGTTAAAAATTTGTCTTTCTAGTAGAAACTTAATAATAAAAAAAATATATTTGGTAAAAAAATAGAGAATGTTATCAAAACACGAACTTTGAATTTTTTTCAGTAGAAAATGTTTGTAAAATTCAGAACTACGCAAAAAGAAATGACCAGAAATCAAAATATTGAATATTTTTCTCTTCAAACTGACAGACTTATTTCACTTTGTTTTACAAATAAATAAAAAACTTTTGTGAATAATTTGTACAGAAAAATCTATTTTTCATTTGTTAAATTTAAATTTTCGCAGAACTCGGACCCAAAAAGATCGTGCACTCTGGTGAGTGGTAAATTCTCCCATTATTAAGACTTTGGAATAAAAAATAAAGAAATACAAAAAAATCAAGAAAGAAATTTCCAGTCATTTTTCAAAAATTCGATGATTTTCCCAGGTTGCCAGGTCTCGTAGCAACCAATACTAAAAAAAATTTAATAAAATTAAAATATTACTTGTTTCACTCCAATTTTGAAATAGAGAGACTGCCTTGGATCTCGAGATTTAACTTTAAAAGGCTCTCCGAATGAATCTGAACTTGGAAGTTGAGGATTGTTCAGTGATAATAATAAATGCTCTCGGAGATTAAAGTTCTCAAACAATCGCATGCTCTCCAAAATCTAAAAGAAATGCTTAATTAATTCCATAAAGAACACAAGATTAATATTTTATTTGATGATTTTCATATTAAAGTTATATTATTTACCTGACCCGAGGGGTAAGAAAATATTTGTCCGACTAAAATAAACTCGATCCACGCATCGTGGGTCGCCAAAAATCTGAGAAATGAAGTCGGAAGTGACGCGTTGTGCGCTCTTGCAAATCTTACGATGATATCCCACGTTTTTAAGGCAGAAACAAATTCAGATGACTCTTTGATTAAATTAGTGGTCAAAATTGAATTGAAACTACGTTCCAAATATGATAATACTGTAGCCAGGTCTTGCTGATTTTTATAAACTACGGACTCCAACAAATTTTCTAAAACAAAAAGACAAAATTAATCAATTTATAAAGTTCAATAATTACTTGATAAGTTTGAAAATCACTTTTATATTTCAGACTTCACACTCTATCCCCTATCTCTGTTTTTCCCATTCCTTAAATAATTCTTTTTTTCGCTGTTTTCAAAGAAATTAACCCTTTTTCTCAGTTTTTTTTTGCTTAAATTCCCGCTGAATCAATTTAGTTTAAAGTTGAACGACTTTGTTAAAGTTCCTTTTTTTTTTGTTGAAGATTAATCTCGTTGATTGAAAATTTAACTATTTTGTTAAAAATTAATTTTTGGTATAGTTGCGTTTAGTTGAGAATTAATGTTTTTAAAGTAAAAATGTAACTATTCCATTTGTGGTTGAAAATTGATCTTTTCTACTTGAAAATTCAACTATTTGTGGAAAATTCGTATTTTTTTGTAGAAAAATAATTTTGGTTTGAAAATGGATCCTTTTTGTTTCAGGAATCAACTATTTTGTTGAAAATTCGTCTTTTAGGATGAATTCAACTGCTTCTATTTTCAATTAATATTCTTGTTGGTTGAAAAATTAACCTTCTAGTTGAAAAGCACCTTTTGGGTTGATTTTTGAACTATTTTGTGGAAATTTGATCTCTTTGATTGAAAATTCATTTTTTTTTCGTTTAGCTGCGTTTAGTTGAGAATTCATTTTTTTCAAACTAAAAATGTAACTATTCCATTTGTGGTTAAAAATTGATATTTTTAAACATCTTTTCTGCTTGAAAATTCAACTATTTGTTGAAAATTCTTTTTTTTTGTAGAAAAATAATTTTTTTGTTACAAATTCACCCTTTTTGTTTGATTTGTAAACTATTTTGTTGAAAATTCGTCTCTTAGGATCTTAATTAATATCCTTCTAGATTGAAAAATCAACTACTTGGTTTAAATTTGAACTACTTTGTTAAAAGTTCATTTTTTTGTTGAAGATTAATGCCGTAGGTTTAAAATTTACTTCATTTTCAGAAATGAACCTTCTAGTCAAAATCATATTTGAGGTTGAATTTTGAACGTTTTTGTAGAAAATTTATTTCTTTGGTTGAGAATTTAACTATTTTGTTGAAAATTTCATTTTTTTGTTGAGTTGCGTTTAGTTTAGAATTAATATTTTTTAATTAAAAATGTAACTATTCCATTTGTGGTTGAAAATTGATATTGTTAATTAATAATTAATCTGTTCTACTTGAAAATTCAACTATTTGTTGAAAATTCGTTTTTTTTTGTTTAGAAAAATAATTTTTTTGGTTAAAAATTCATCATTTTTGCTTAAGGTATCAACTACTTTGTTGAAAATTCGTTTTTTGTTTTGTTTACAAAAATAATTTTTTTGGTTAAAAATTCATCCTTTTGTTTAAGATATCAACTATTTTGATAAAAATTCGTCTTTTTTGGATGAATTCAAATGCTTATATTTTAAACTGATATCTTTTTTGATTACAAAATCAACTACTTGGCTTAAATTTGAACTACTTTTTTTTCAAATTTATTTTTCGGTTGATGATTTATCACTTTAGTTGAAAATTCATAATTTTGGTTCGAAAATTGAACATTTTTTTTCAGAAAATTCGTATTTTTTGCTAGAAACTTTCACAAACTGATAGAAAATTAAAGTATTTACTTTATTGAAAATTCATTTTTTTTGAAGACCTCGCCTCTTTGATAGAAAATTTATCTTTTCGTTAGAGGATTAAACTATTGGCTAAAAAATCTTCATTTTTGTTTGAATTAAACTGATTGCCAATTCGTTTTTTCTATAAAATTAATTTTTTATCTGAAAATTTAACTATTCCATGTTTAGTTGGAAATTTATCCTTTATAAGTTAAAAATTCAACTGTTTGGTAGAAAATTCATCTATTTTGTTGAAAATTCATCCTTTTGGATAGAAAATTAATATTGTTTTGAGCAAATTCATCTTTTTGGTCAATGATTCAACTATTTGTTTAGAAAATCGCCTTTTTCTGTTGAATTCAAATAGTTAAAATTTATTTTTTGTTAATTAATTTTTTTTACTGAAAATTTTAAGATTTCATTTTTGGTGTAAAAAATATCTTTTTTATTTGAAAATGCAACTATTCGGTTAAAAGTTCAACTATTTTTTTTTTAAATTCGTCTCTTTTTCTTGAAAGTTCAACTATTTGGTTTTCAATGCAACTGTCTGGTTAAAAATTAATTTGTTATTATTAAAATTGGTCTTTTTGGGTTGAAAATTGATATTTTTTGGTAGAAAATTTTTGTTTATTGGAAAATTCAACTATTTTTTTTTTCGAAATTGCAATATATATCGACTTGAAACCTTAGCAAGGTAAAGTGTTTCATATCGTGTACAAATATTTTGTACACGGAACATACTAAGTTTTAGAATTTTGACTTTTCAAAGAATAATTTTTTAAACAATTTATTATAATTGTTAATAATATTCTCTTTGCTTAATGATAGAAAGTCGCGATTTTTTCTGAAATTTTCAACTATTTGTCTATTTTTCACTTGGAGTGACCTAATAATTATTTATATTGAGCAAAAATAATTGTTCAAACAAATTATTATTATTAATAACTATCTTCATCTACAATAATGCCAGATAGTTGCGGTTTTTGTTGTTGAAATTTTCAACTTTTTCGCGTTTCTCTCAGTGAGGTAATATAATTCGTGCAAGTTAATAAAAATAGTTTTTTAAACAATTTATTATTGTTTATAACTATGTTCTCTTATATAAGTGCTAGAAAGTAAAAAGATTTTACACAAATTATTTTAATTGTAAAGTCTACTATTTTTTTTTGTTTGCAATTAATTTCCTTTCGCTAAACATTCAACTATTTCGTTGAAAACATAATTAATTTGTAGAAAATTCAACTATTACATTTTTCGTTGAGAATTCATCTTTTTT